>JAKCPI010004100.1:0-85431 GCA_023213315.1 Euborellia annulipes
TTAATTATAACTGTTATAATCCGAATCAATGTTTGCGAAAGAGATTTGTTCTGGTGGTCGGTTGCGCTATGGGATTGTGTTGTAGTGGTATCAATTACCGATATGCTAAATTTTTATTAATTATTAAAAAAAAAAAAAAAAAAACTTTTGTTGATGTAGGAAATTGTCTTGTCGTAGTAATATAATTCTTGAAGTAACTTGTAATTCAAAAAATAATAATAATCAGAGAAAGTAGAGGAACTGAGTCGATTAGGGTAAATATTATGCCTCGAAGTTATGTATATTTATACAATTTAAAAAAAAATATAATCTTATGTCAAATAGCTATTAGGGCGCTAGTTCATTAATCTAATCAAAATATTATTTAATAAATGCATAAAAAAATAACACTTAATTAACTGTTCATATTGTTTCGATATTAGTCGTAATTTATCTTTGGCGCGAGTTGAATTTTAGTAAGGAGTATTGGTAGTCAGCTGGGCTAAGGGACCCTTCCCATATGTTTTTCTTAATATCTAAATCAAATAATTATTCGTAATATTTTAACTTAGTTTGTTTTAAAAAAAATCATTATAATAAGATGCAATCTGCTAATTTTCATTTAAGTCCACGTATGATTAAAATTTTGTTTTGTATGAATAAATCCATTGAGTCTTTAGAGCATGTAAGTAGTTGAAAATATATATATAAAAAAATCATATTTTTTTTTGTTTTCCATTTTGTTGTTAGAGTCAACTGTAGAAATTGGTTATTAGGTAGCATTAGGGTATTGAATTAGATAACAGTCTTTATAGGATAGAAAGCTTTCGAATTAGTAAGGTGTTTGAATAGAGTCCGCTGTTCTCAGGCGAAACCAAATAAGTGTTTTTGTGAAAATATTGTTGGAGATTTGTAATATTTGGGTGTAGCTTATTAGAATTCAATTGAAATTGGTTAATGATATTTGTTTGTGTTAGCTGAGGAATATAATAGTCGAAATATAATTAATATTTGTACTCTCATTAAATTCTACTCATTACGATGGATGTTGTGTTTTGATTGCTTCGTGGAAAGAACCTGGTAGAGGGACCCAAAATGGTCGCCAATAAATTTTTTGTGTTGTTATCCTGCTTCACAGGCACAACTTTAACATTTTTACTTTCTCTTACCTATGTATATATGTAATATATATATAGAGAGAAAGTATTGGTTTCATGTCAAAAATTCGATGTCGAGATTTTGATGGATCTTCACGTTTTGAGGTCCCCTGAATCCAAAAAAGTGGTTTTCGCGACATGGTCTGTCTGTGGGTGGGTGGGTGGGTGGGTGTGTGGGTGGGTGTGTGGGTGTGTGGGTGTGGGGGTGGGTGGGTGTGTGTTCAATTTTAAGGATGAAGGAATTGAGCTATGAGGTTGAAATTTTATATTTAAGTTAAACACCCCCGGGACCGGAAAAATAAGCTTTTAATCAAAATCGGCCAAAGAGTACTAGTACTTTACTGATGTACTTTTTCAGTTTTTTTCGATTTTCTCAAAATTTGCTCCAACGATTTTTTTTAAAATTCAAAAATCAATTATTTTTTAGATGCTCTTTAAAATGTATATTCTCATTTTGCGATTGAAATCTTCTGAAGACCACTTTACTCTTGTATTTCATAGGGAAGATAGGAGAAATGGTTGCCATGGTAACAAAATATAAATATTTTCCCATACTTATAAATTTTACATCTTGAATTCAATTGTACCCTACTGTCGGTAACTAAATACATGTCGACACGAAAAATCTGGTGTGACAAGCACAGTGCACAACTTTCGATTACCGAAGGTAAGAGAAAGTTGTGTGCTGTGCGCCAGTCACACCAGATTTTTTTATTTAAATTGTGTTCAACCATTAGTTTTAGTTAAAACGGTGCTAATAGGAGACTGGTTTTGATATAGGGGAACCCCCTGCTTAAATAAGGAAATTTTTGATATATACACCTGTGTGTGCATTTTGGAGGTAGCTTATCCCTTAGTTGGCCTTGTCAGGCAGAGCCTTTGATCAGCGAGTGAACCTCGTTCTCAAATGCTCAGGGCTAAGGGATGTGAAGGGATAAGCCCCTTTTGGGCAACTTATATTTCATTCAAGCAAATTAACTCTTTTTGTAATTAATAGGGAAAACTTTAATTGAATTCCTCATTTAATAATTGCCTCATTGCTATTACGTTTTTCTTTTTCTTCTATTAGAAATTTATTATGAATGCCAATATTTTTTTATATATTTCTTTATTATTTGTTTCTTTAAATAAAATTAAATTGTATTAAAAATTGTATTTAAAAATGTATTATTCTAAATGAGTACGTGACCAAATCCACGGAAGGAAATTCTCACCACACCCCCCTCCCCCTCCCGTCGTCTGGAGACCCAATCAGGAGGCAAGGGCTGGTGACGTCAGCATTCGCGGGGAGCACGCTTTCAACTGCCCGCCAGGAGATTCATTGCACCACGGCTTCTAAAACCGAAAACAACTATTTACTATTGCACCCCGGTTCTTCAAACTGTTCACTATCGACAATTGCTTCTTACCCGCTCGAGCTGATAACAACTATATATTGCATCGTAGCGGCTCCAACTGTTTTTTTACTTATATATCAGCGTCTCTACTATTCACAAGAGTTGGTGCGGGCAGGCCACCCCACCTCTCATCTCTCTCTTATCATCAAGAAAGAGAGCTCAACTACAATTATCACCAGCAAAGAAACTCCTGACTGCCTCGGGCCTTGCATCTGAGGAGTTGGCGACTGCTTCCAGGCTGGTCATCGTCGTGGTCGTCCAGCATCAGAATTTCGCAAGTACCCTTCCCCCCCCCTGTGTCCATCAATCGTGTGCAGTGTAGATTAAACAAGGTACCTTATTTTTATTAAGTCACATTTATGATCGATCAAATTAACTTCATTAAAACAATATTTACTCATAAAAAATCAATATCTATAGAAATAATTTCTTGAAAATAATATTTAAAGTAATAAAACGATATATATTAAAAAATAAACCATTAAAATAAATAGAGAAAACTCATTCCAATATCGATATGAATTTCAGTCTTTAGTCATATCTTCTATAATAATAGAATTCCTTAATTAATCTATACATTAGAATTGTTGTTGTGCTTATTATTCAATCTACCATAAGCCAAAAGGCAATTAATACTAGAAAATTTAGCTAATTTTGTAAATAAAAGAAAAAGAAAATTCTTAGTTTCCATTTCTCAATCAAAGTTTTCATTATCTTTAATAATCTACCTTTCAAAGTTCTTCGTTGTATTGTGGAACATTCTTTGGCAATTATACATACATGCGTCTCAAATTTTTTTACTTTTCTTTCTCCTCTCAACCAGGTCTCTCTCTAGCCCTGTTTTTTTCCTAAATTGCATGATAGGACTAATTTGGTGTCCTTCCAGGGAATTTCGCAGCGAAGCCACTCCCACTGAGCTACCCAAAATTATACCTAAAATATCTTTACAATTAAATCTTTCAGCCAGTTGGTTTTGGACCTCAGTTCATTCAGACTGTGGTCCAGGGCCAATTGTATCGCGAAGCAGACCTAACCCTTTCGGCCCAAACCCGCAAACCTAACTTTGCTCCAAAATTACACTTCTTAAGACTTAATGTCTTTAAATTTGCTTTCATTCATTCGATTTTCTTCTAAATTGCCATTTCTGAATATCTTATTTTAATTAAACTAAATTTTTTTATTGGGGAAATTCTTACCCCACCCCCTCAATCGGCGTTCTTCACTTTCCCAACCCCCAGGAAGTAGAAAAAACCCGATAATTGATTAAATTTTTGTCTGATTTCTTTCCTGGCTGCCATTCTACTCACATCTGCTAATAGTTCAGCCATCATCTCAATATTATTATTTATTAATTTTAAATTCTTATTCCTCAAATAAAAAAAAAAGTTGTTATACAAAATGTGTTTTTTCTTTATCTTTTGTGCTTTGGAGTTTCTGTTTCAAAGTTTTCCCATATAAAAACAATAATAAAAAAAAAAAATTAAAATAATTAAAACTATTTATAATTTAAGTTTTTACTGTGTTAATCCCTCTGCATGATAATGTCCTATGCCAAATGGAGTCTTAATTTTTTTAACATAACGCAAAAATAAGATGAAAATAAATAAGAATCTGCAGGACCAAATTTGGATGTAGAATATATTAAAAACATATTCCTGGGTCGCGCACGGGACCAAAAAGATTCGTCCTGGCAGTACCCACAAAAGTACTGTTCGGGTCGCAAGGGGCCATAGACAGGATCTAAACGGGACACCTTATGTACGCATGCAATGTAGGAAGAGCTCCATAAAATGTACCTACATCGTAGGTCCTGCGACCCAAAATGTATCTGCATAAGACGAACGACAGGTCGCGGCGGGACATAGGATGTACATACATAAGACGAATGTGTGCTATCTGGGTATCTTTGCTTAAAATCATAAAAATAAGAATAAAAATCTGCTGTGACTGGTCGCACTGTGATTTTACACCAGATTTTTTTGTGTCGAGATATAGGTCTTTATATTTTGTTACCATGGCAACCATTCGTATCAAGTACAAAAGTAAAGTGGTCTTCAGAAGATTTCAATGGCAAAATGAGAATATACATTTTAAAGAGCATCTAAAAAATAAGTGATTTTTGAAGTTATAATCAAATTCGTTGGAGCGAATTTTAAGAAAATCTAAAAAAACTGAAAAAGTTCATCAGTAAAGTACTAGTACTCTTTGGCCGATTTTGATTAAAAAGCTTATTTTCAAGTCTCCAGGAGGTAAGGGGAGGGGGGGGAGGCTACTTAACTTAAATATAAAATTTCAACCTCCTAGCTCATTTCCTTAATGCTTTAAATTAAACACAGACAGACACAAAGACAGACAGACTTTTTTGGATTCAGGGGGATCTCAAAACGTGTATATCCAGTAAAATCTCGACATCAAATTTTTGACATGAATCCAATACTTTCTCTCTATATATATCATATAAGGGTATGAGAAAGTAAAAAGACAACTAACCCTCTTTCTAAACAATATCTATGGGAGCCGAAATATTATTTATTTTCTTATAATTTATAGTTTAAAAAAAAAATCATAATGAAAATTTACGCTTTTTTAATTCTTAACATTTTTTTTTTGAAAGAATAAAATGTTATTATATAAATCAAGTTGACCACTTGAAGAGCACACCTGAAATTTCTTCTCCCATGAGAGAGATAATTTTCTTGAAATTCTTTAGAAAAATTCGCTTCATAAAATCCATTTGACCGGAGTCAATTATCCCTGAATGGAGGCGGGGGAGGGGGGGGGGGTGTTTAAGAGAGAAATTTCAGTGAATTCCTCCCATCAAGTGAAGTGACCTTTATGGGGAGAAAAAAAAAAAAAACAGCGCCCTTTGCTTTGCTACCTGTTCGTTCTATAATTTTTTAGTATTGTCCCACCTTCTCTTCAAGGTGTCCCCAAGTCGTTGACAAATTGGTATTGGGAATTGGGGGAGGGGGGGGGGGGGGTATAAATAGACAGAATGAGAGAGAGAGAGGGCACCTGCTTCACGGCGGCGGCGGCGGCTTTTTTTCTATTGAGAAGGGCTCTCAAAAAAAAAAAAAAAAAAAACGGTTAATCACTCGACCAATCATAATCACATTCAATTCATTCATTGAATACAAGAGAGTTAAAAAAAAAAAATAAAATGTTATTTCTTTTCAGAAAATATTTTCCTTTTAATGTTAGATAATTTGAATTTATGGAATTTTTTTTTTTTTATAGATGACATTGATATACGACAAAAACCAATTAGATTTTTATAGAAAATATTTTTCTTTAATAGATTATTGATAGGATAGTTCAAAATCATTTCTTATTTAATCATAATACCCAATATACAATATATAAAGAAAATAGAATAAAGGTTTTGCGATTTATTATACAAGCCAACAGTGATTTTGGTGCTTGAGCTATTCTTGGGTCTATGGGTAGCGTTGATTCCAAAAATACCATTAGTCCATTAGTTATAGTTATAGAGATATAGAGAAAATTAAATTTTAATAGAAATTTCTAAATTTTTTACGGCGTTACCCCCTAAAAATATGCAGATAGATAGAAATGGATAGAAATATAAAATAATCGTATGGAGAAAGGTCGTCTAACTTACAGGAAGGTGAAGAAAATAGACTTTATTCGGCCCAAAATTATTTATTTCCCATGTCAACGTTTCGGGAACTATACGTCACCCATCCTCAGGACAAAAGTTGTAAAAAAATATTTTGTGCCTCCTGCACTCGTGAAACAGATACAACAATTATTTTGTTGTTTGAAGAAAGATTTCTCTGGTGTGACTGGTCGCACAGCACACAATTTTTTCTTAATTTCGGTAATTTAAAGGCGCATTCTGTACTTGTTTACCAGAATATAAATACAAATCAAATTTTCAAGTATTAATTTTTAAAATTTTACATTAAAAATAAATTTTTTTTTGAAAAAACGTATTTTTTTCAAATCTAGGTGGGGGTAATTACCCCCTTTACCCCTCCCCCATGTATCTGCCCTTGCCCTGAATGCAAAAAACATAGCCTATATTTACGATATTCTATAATTCTTAAACTTTCCAAAAAAAATAAAGTGTATTTAAAGCGATTTGGCTACAAATCAAATGAAATAAATAGAAATGGGGGGGGGGGGCAGAGGCGTATCGAAGGGGTGCGGTCCGCCCCAGGCCTCGAGTCGGCATAAGCCCCCAAATATTTGACTTTGAGAACCCCCGGCAGCGGGAAAATTTCGTTTCCCAAAAAAAAACAGTAAAATAATTTCAACAGGAGGGTAAAAAAATTTTCCGCAGGGTGGAAAAATAAAGTTTCGAAAAAAATTTTTTCCACGTTGATCTCTTGTACAAAATATATATAGCCCCCCCCTTCTAGTGACGCCCCAGGCCCTCTACTATCTCGGTACGCCTCTGGGGGTGGGGTCTAAATGCTGAAACATACCTTGCAATTGTATAGCTGTGATGTAAAATAAATAGAGGGTAGAAGAACCAAATGATAAAAATTGCAACTATATTTATTTCTTTATATATTTATTTAATTTGCGCAGCTGACGTTTCGGTTCTATGTTGGAACCATCTTCAGAGCTGGTAAATTATTTATATAATATATATAAGTAGTATAAGTATAATAATAATAAGTATAATAATATATATAAGTATCATAGTGGGTTTTATACATTTTATATATATCCACTATAACACTTTTATAAATATTTGCCAGGTCTGAAAATGGTTCAAACATAGAACCGAAACGTCAGCTGTGCCAAATGTACTTTTATTTCTTTCAAACAGGGGCTTATAATTATTAATTAACCACGATTTACCCGATCTAAGCCGATAATTTGTTTGTTTTCTTGCTCTTATTAAAAGCCAGATGTTTTTTGTCTCATTAATTTGCCGACCCCTAAACCGCCAAAATTAGTTCTTTTATCTTTTATTCTCATATCCCGCGTAATGATAAAATCAAATCATTTATTTTTTTTCCTAATATCTTAAGTTGATTGAAAATTTTTTTATCAAAATAAATTACTTTTCATATCATATTCACATTCAATTTTTTTTTTTCTCGCTAAATAATTCCCCTCCCTTGCGAGAGAAATTAGTATAATTATGATTCTATTTAGTTAAAAAGAAAAAAAAAACTGATATAGAAAAGAAAATGAGCCGATTGCATGCATCCTGGAATTTTTCACCCCCAGACAAATTACTTTATCTCTCTGTTTTACTCTAATTTCGTAGCTTGAAATGATAAATTAATCAAGCTTTGGTTCGTTTTTTTGTTAATAGAGCCGCCAGGTGTAGATGGCAATGAAATAAAAAAGAAAGAAGTGAGCCACACCCTGCCACAAGCAAAATAACTGCTAATAAACATTTGAGCAAACAAGAACAAGAGAAGAAAATCAAATATTAACATTTAATTTTATCAAAAATTCGATGATTGCTAGCTTTGAGGACAGGTAGATGTCTACAAAAGAACCTTAGTTTTGATTAATTTTTTTTTTAAGTAATCTTTAGGCCGGTTGCTTCACTTCTAGTCAACAAAAGACTCGAAAGTCTTATCCCAGGGATAGTTAGTTCAATAGAAGTGAAGCCACCGTATATAGGGTTTATATTTAAGTAATTATGATAGACAATAATCTAATTCCATTTATTTATTACAAATGATGAGGGGTAGGCAAGAAGCACCTCTCGTTGGAAAATGATTAAGGCGGAACAGGATCGAAGGTGTTACGCATGTTTTTCCCGATAAGATGGCGTTGTGTGTCATAAAAAGTATGCCCAAAAAATCAAGTAATTCAAAAATTTGCCAAGAGATGTCAGAATGGTAGCTAATAATATTTAATGCATTTGGTTGATTTTCATTGATCTTTTAACAATAAATACTTTATAAACGTTATTATATATTATGTATCTTTTATAAAAGCATAAAAATATATAAATATATGCCAGATATAGGCTAATACTATATCGGCTGTTAGACTAGTCTGCCATCTATTGCAAGAATACTGAACTAAATTGACAGTTGGTTTTTAAATAAATCTTCTAAGCTTATTTTAAAAATTTCTTAATTAATATGTGATTAATAATAACAATAAATTCATTTTTAAATTTAAAAAAAATTAAAGATTATTGGGACAGATTGTTTTTTTGTATTTGCTTGATAACAAAAAAATTAATTACGATAATTTTTTAATAAGTCATTAAAAAAATTATAGCTCGATGTCCCAATAATCTCTTATGAATTTAATTCATTTAAAAAAAAAACCGCATTGAAAAATTCCTTATAATAGTCTAGTTGTTTTTTAAAGTACGTTTAGACGTCGCTCCTGAACCCCCTTAAATACTGATCTGGTTGCGCACCTGAGCATACATCTCTTTTTTCGAATCAAAATTCTAAATATTTTTGATACGAATAATAGAAAAGAAGAAAATGAATTGTAAACAAGAAAATTAGACACCCTTAAGCTTCTCTTAGAAATCTCGTCATCATTAAAGAAAATTAAGATAATGAAGATTGAGTTGGACTCATCATCTTATCTCTTCTGTTTTTCTCTCTCTCTCTCTCTCTCATCGACACACACAACTCAATTATCGCAGACACGAATCTGTTTACAATTATCGCGTGCTTCGTTTGCAGGCAGCCCCTGGGGGGCTGGCTCTCTCTCTCCTCGCTCATTAAACAGCCTAACGCGCTCCACATTTACACAGACACACACAAGCATAAACATTTACACAAGAGTGCCGACATAATGGAGAAATATTAATTTAACAAGCCGCCATTTACTTAACGCACAAAAACTGTTTTAATACCTATTTGTCCGTTTACTTTTATTATAATACTCTCTTTTGACTTGTTAGTTATAAAAAAAAAAACAAGTGAAGTGAGTGTAAATGTATATAAACATTCACATACGCTGATGACTAATTAACCAAGCAAAGAGATTGAGTCATTAAATAAGACAGAGACTTAAATAAATAAAGAGCGAGACAACAACAGAACGAAATTATAGTTCATTAGTGGTGAAATATACCTGAAGAAAAAAAATAATAATAATTCTACGCCTTGGGAATATAATAAATTTGATTTTTCAGCTACATGGCCTTTACATTTAGAGCAATAATTCCCAAAAACACAAGTCGGGCCAACAAAAGGCTCGCTGTTTTTAAAAACAAAACCTTATTGTTTTATAAATAAAAAAAATCGGGTGGGACTGGTCGCACAGCAGACAACTTTCTCTTACATTCGGTAAATGAAAGTTGTGTTCTGTCACACCAGATTTTTTTGTTTCGACATATATTAGAAATTTAAAATGTAAAATTTATAAACATTATAATTATTTTTAGTATGAAATACAAGAGTAAAAATCTGGTGTGACTGGCGCACAGCACACAACTTTCTCTTACCCTTCGGTAAGAGAAAGTTGCGCACTGTGCTGGTCACACCAGATTTTTTGTGTCGAGATATATTTAGTTTCCGATAGCACCTTAGTTTCAAACTTGCATTTTAAATGTTGACTGCTTCAAATAAACTGGTTATTTTTCAAAATTTTAATCTCATATTTGGACATTTTATACACAATATAGAATCGTAAATAAATACAAAATTTCATAAGAATTGGAAAAAAAAAATTTTAAATGCGTAAAAAGTTCCAAAGGGGACCCCCTTTTGAATCGAAATTAACATACAAATCCCTATAGGAAATTAACATTAGGCCTATGCGAAGATTAGGTGGAAAGTTTAAAACGCGTAGAAAGAGAGAAGATAATTTTGTGGGAGAGAGATATATATGTTTTCTCCGAAACAATTACAGGCAGAAATAAAATAAAAATAAATGGGAATTTAAATAATAATTGATTTTTAATCTAATAAAAAGAAAAAGATTTAAATTCCGTTACCATGGCAACCATTTCTCCTATCTTTCCTATGAAGAACAAGAGTAAAGTGGGCTTCAAACAATTTTGAGGGCAAAACGAGAATATACATTTGAAAGAGCATCTAATAAATAATTGATTTTTGAATTTTAATCAAAATCGTTAGAGCGAATTTTGAGAAAATCGAAAAAAACTGAAAAAGTACATCAGTAAAGTACTAGTACTTTTTGGCCGATTTTGATTAAAAGCTTATTTTGTCGGTCCCGGGGGTGTTTAACTTAAATATAAAATTTCAGCCTCATAGCTCAATTCCTTCATGCTTAAAATTGAACACACACAGACAGACAGACAGACAGACAGACACACAGACAGACCATGTCGCGAAAACCACTTTTTTGGATTCAGGGGACCTCAAAACGTGAAGATCCATCAAAATCTCGACATCGGATTTTTGACATGAATCCAATACTTTCTCTCTATATATATATTACATATATACATAGGTAAGAGAAAGTAAAAAGTGCCTAAAACGCTAAATGAGAATATACATTTTAAAGAGCATTTAAAAAATAAATTATTTTTGAATTTTGAGAAAATAGAAAAAAAAAACTAAAAAAGTACATAGGTAAAGCCATGGGCGTACCCAGGATCAAATCTAGGGGGGGGGGGGCAGATCATGGTCGTCCAGGGGGGGGGGGGCAGCTCATGGTCGTCCAGATTGTGACATAGCTTTTTTTATATAGAGGGGAAAAGCCTTCGAATTAAAGACATAAAAACCCTCGAGTCCTAACAAAAAAAATCATTCCCCGTCGCCATCCACCAATTTTGTTTTGTTTCATCACTTTATAAACATTTAATTTTTTTTTTGCTTCTAGGGGGGGGGGCAGCTGCTCCCCCTGCCCCCGCTGGGTACGCCCATGGGTAAAGTATTAGTACTTTTTATCAGATTTTGTTGAGAGAAAAAGTGACCCAAGACCACTTTTTACTCTTTTGCCAAAAAATGAATCAAATTCCTTTTAAAATATACATTTATTTATTTTACATTTCAACAATCATTAAGAACTTCAATTATACTTTATCTGAGTACATGTTTTAAATTTTATATTCAGATTTTTTGATTTTTAGATTTTTTTTTGCATTAAGGAACTGCTGCACTCTGGCGGATTAGTATTGAAATTAGGAAATGATTAATTATTACACCGAATCAATAACTATCCAAAAAGGGAAAAATAAGAAAATTATTTATTTTTTGACTTGGTACACTTTTGCTTTGAAGCACTCATATATAAAATTTGATATTTACCTGTTTCACCTTTAGGATTAATATTTTAATAATAATAAAAAAAAAAAAATGTATTTTTTTATCCTCTCTATAGTTGTAATGGATTTGGCTGTTAGCGATCAGACCGGCGGAGGGGAGGGGGGTCCATAAAGCTGCACTTATTCAATTTTTTTCAATATTTCCATCGACGACAAGCGACATGCACAATACATATATATACATCTAAAGCATGTATTAGCAGAGAGGGGTCCGTCATCAGAGAGAGTTAGGGCAGGGGACGACGACTAGTCCACACAGAGAGAGAGAAATCGACTCCACACAGGATGTAATATTTTTCCAACGAGATAAAAAAAAATATATATATACAAACATATTCAGAAAAAATTAATAAAAAAAAAAAATCCATTGATAATATTAATAGGATTGTGTGTTTGTTGTATTCATCCACTTTTTTTTTTTTTACCTCTTTATTGTCAATAAAAGGGGAATTATAAAATAGTAGCCACGAAGGGTTTCCACCCTACATACTACTCTTGATAACATATTTCAATTTTATAATTATCTCCCTGAGTGGCAGTTTTCGAATATTGAAAAAAAAAAAAAAAATTATAATTGAAAATGAGTTTGATTAATATCTGATTATGATATCCTTTCTATTTAAATATTAATTAAAATAATAATAACGACGTGATGTTCTCTACTGAACGATGTCGTTAATAATAATAATAATTAGCGTCGATGTTGAAAGTCTGTCATTGCCATGAGGGAAAAATATCCACTTTAAATCAAATTCCTTTAACTAAAGAAGATTTGGAGATGAATTGAAAAATATTAATTTAATAATAAGGTAGAATGAGAAATGCAGCTAAGGTTAATTCTTTATTTGGTTAATTCACACAGCTGACGTTTCGGTTCCGCGTTTGAACCATCTTCAGAGCTGGCGAAAAGTCATTATGAGTGTCATAGTGGATTTTATATATTGTTGAAAAACTATTATATAATAAATATATACACAGTGTGAGACGACCAGGTACATAAATGAATGACCCTATTATCCTATGATTAATATAACATCTCAGCTATAAATTGTTTATGCAAAAATATTAATATTTAAAATACCAGGGCGAACATAAACTTTTGCACACTAACAGGTTTGAAAGACGCCTACTAGTTAGGCAGCCAAATTGACTAACCCCTACATATGCAGTGTCTGTGTGAATTTACCCAGATAGCCTGGAATATTGCAGAAATATGGCCAATCTTGCTCAATATTGAAAATATTGCAGCAACATTGATGCAATATTGCAGCTCAAACAGCAACATTCCAGCAATATTGCCGCAATATTACTGCAATGTTCCAAAAAAGGCGGACATAGGAATATTGCAACAATATTGCTCCAATGTTGCTGCAATATTCCTAGCTTGGAATATTGCCGCTGCAATATTGCAGCAATGTTGCCAATATTTTGCAAGATTTGCAATATTGATGCAATATTCCTGCAATATTGGCAATTTATGCAAGATTCGCAATATTTCTGCAATATTGCTGGAATATTCCAGGCTGTCTGGGTACCTAAGCTAGGGTTCTGAGGGACTTTTATGAAGAGGCCATAAACCAACCCTTTTGAACAATATATATAGCAATATAGCGTAGCCTTTTCATATCAAATGAATTTGATCTCAAATTAATAAAATTTCAACTTTTTTATTAATTTCATCTTGTTATTTGGAAAAAATTAACTTATTTCACAATTTGAACGAAACTTGTATCCCAATTTTTAATAAAATTTCTCCGATACCTTTACAATAATATCTCGGGGGGGTTAAAAGATTCTTATTAAAAAAAAAAAAAAATCGTTATCTCGGATTTTTTTGACGAGACATCTTACAACTTAGAGTGTGGAAGTTGGACAATAGATAAATTTTAAATAATTCTAGGCTAAAAATAAAAAGAAAAATAATTTTTATGATCAAAGTTTGCTTTTGTAGAAACTAGAGCAATTTTTCGAATTTTTGAGAAAAATCACTGATTTTTATATATTTTTTATAATTTTATTTTAAATTACTATTAGGATAGTTTTTTCTGAACATCAGAGTCTTTTTAATTAAGATTTGTGATAAATTATGCATATGAATGTAAAATTGTAACACATGTATTTTTAGTGTAATTTTATGGAAGTCAAGTATAATCAGTTTCAATACTGACAGACAGCCAGGCTGCAATAAAAGAGATGAACTCAAATGAAATCAGCTCTAAAACAGTCTGGGATTTCCTAATTAAGTTAAACGAATTAGGGAAAGAAAATAAAGTTACTCTTCGCTGGGTCCCGGGACACACTGGGTCAACGAAGAAGCAGATAAGCTTGCAAAAAGGGGATCAGAGACACCTTTAATACGGTTAATATTGAAACTGACTCTACCTAAAAATAAAATGAACCAATTGCATCAATTTATTTAATGATTAGAGGTTGAATATTAATGATTTTTACATTTTTAGAAAAAAATTACGATTATCCTAATAGAAATTGTTTCTTATTTGCTAAAAATGTTTAAAAAAAAAATAATTTTCATTATTGTTCCATTAATCATAATTGGACCCTGTTACGCAATTGTGTGTCAAGGTCCAGGTACCGAGATTTGAGAAAATTAACATTAAAGTTTTTCTCATTTAAATTGTATTGATTAGATTATATATCATTTTTTTGCCAATTTTGCAAGTAAATACTGTAATTCTGGCAGATATTCATAAAATATTTCTAAAAATACGACTAATTTAGAGAATAAACAATAAAATATAAAAACTTATTTTTGCAAAATTCTATAAGTCCAATTATATTTGCAAAAATGCTTTAAAGTCTCTTGACACATGATTGCAAAATTATATATGCACTATTTATATTAATAAAATAATTTTAGGTTTATAATTCAAAAATTAAAACGGAGATATTAGTAAAGTTCTTTTATGGTTATATTTAATACTAGTCACAAAGTGATGACAAAATTTTCTCATCAATTAATTCCTGAATGGAAAGTGAACATGGCAACAGTAAATCAAAGTTAAGTGAAATCAACTTAATATTATTTATTTTGTTGTCTTTTCGAAATCGCACTGATCCTCATCTTCATTATCAGGAATAATATCTAAAAATTAAATTTTGACTTCTACGAATTCAGAGAAAATTTTTGTAGGTTATGAAATACTTGTATTAAATTTCAACAACTAGAATATAATAGTGTATATAAATTTGAAATAAATTAAATACTACTAAACAATAGTTATGCTGGTATTCATAATTGAAAATACTTAAACGCAGCAATTAATATCTCAAACGTATAGTTGTTTACGATGTTTTGCATTTGACGCATAAATGCAAAATAAAAATTCTTCATTGAAATATTGTAAAAATAATTTTAAGCTTTTACATTAAATATACATTTTTTAAAGACATATTTCATAAAAAAATACTATTAATTATAGCATTTGAAACAATATTCCGTGCTTAACTCAATTTTGAATTTTTTAGCGCTTGACACACTAATGCATAACAGGGTTCAAATACGAGTAAAAAGAAAAAGCTTTCTATTAAATAAAATGCTCAAGAACTTAATTCATTTAAAATGGCTCAGTATTTTCGGACCAAAGATTTAATGTGAAATTTAATAATCCATATTTAGAAAATGCCCCTTCTAACATACACAAGCATTTATGTTTTTGTCGAATGTATTATACTTATATATAATAAAATTTGGCTAAGAGACTACCACAAATAGAATTTAACAATAGCAGCCTGACATGACATCAAAATTTATCTCCTCTCTATTTGAATCCAGGTATTTCGATATTCGCTTTATTTATTATACATATATAGAAAAAAAAAATAAAATAAATATATCCTCTCACGTAACAATATCCTATTTTGTCCCGTCAAAAAAAAAATACACGTTTTAGAGAGAGGAAATAAAAAAATATAGCCCCTCCCCCCCCCGCCCTCTCAATGACTTGGGCTCATCATCATCCCTTGCAAAACGATTGAAAATATTCCTGAATAGCCGACCAAGGGAAAATGGCATGCCATATCGAACAGGGTGCATGATGGGTGGGTGGGTGTATTTTTTTATTGGCGAATGAATAGCACTAGCAGATATTGAAAGCTCGTTGATATCAACGGTATTATCCAAGAGACATTAAATGACGAGATGGCATTTTTTTTTAACTCTTTTTTTTCAATTAACAATAACGTAAGTACAAATTTTTAGATTAAAAAAAACGAACCAGGAATATTGTTTTATCTGAGCCTGGCAGGGATTAAGATGCGCATCTCGAAAAGCCGTTAGAAGACGATTCACTACCGAGTTACTCTAGGCGGCAAGAGATGGCGTTAATTTTTCCCATAGGAATACAAGAGATTTATTCCATTTCATCTAATTAATTAAGGGTAAAAAATTAATTATTTTTTACAATACAATGATTACTAATGTAATTATCTACAAGATATAGAGCGAGTTTTTTAGAAATATCTTTTATTTAATGCGATTAATCTAAAAAAAAAAAAATTATTTTTTCGAAAATCAAAAAAAGGGCTTCTATAAGTTGTAGATATTTTAAATAGCTTTAATTTAAAATAAAATTGAGGTAGATAGCTTCAAAATTGTGGCCGTTGGAACCTCTCAAAATTAGCACCCCGAGACGCGCACCTTAAGCAGCGGTTCCAAAAATCGTTGTAGTTAAACACGGCGAAACCTTGAGTGAGCGATCCCGAGAAGTCAGCGTATTGAACGTCCCCCGGTAGTTATAACTTAAGTAGCCGAAAGATTTAACAAAAAAAACATTAAAAAATCTGGTGTGACTGATCGCACAGCACCTTCGGTAAATGAAAGTTTTGTTCTGTGCTTGTCACACCACATTTTTTTGTGTCGAGATGATTTCAATAGCGAAATGAGAATATACATTTTAAAGAGAATCTAAAAAATAATTGATTTTTGAATTTTAATCAAAATCGTTAGAGCGAATTAAACTGAAAAAGGGCATCAGTAAAGTACTAGTACTCTTTTGCCGATTTTGTTCAAAAGCTTATTTTTCAGGTCCGGGGGGGTGTTTAACTTAAATATAAAATTTCAACCTCCTAGCTCTTTTCGTTCTTGAGATATTTTGTTCACAGACAGACAGACAGACAGACAGACACACAGACAGACAGACAGACCATGTCGCGAAAACCACTTTTTTGGATTCAGGGGACCTCAAAACGTGTATATCCATCAACATCGAATTTTTGACATGAATCCAATACTTTCTCTCTTTATATATTATATTAATTAATTATATAAAGGTAAGAGAAAGTAGAAATTTTATTTTATTTTTTAACACTCACACTTTTTCACATTCACACACACATACACAAAGTTTTTTCGGCAACTTAGGCAATTTAAGACTAACAGTTATTATAAAAAAATATAATTTATACACTGCATATATATTGAGGCCCAGGCATTCTTATTTAAGCCATTTAGTATCCAAATGCCAAACCGCCGACCCTTGTTATACAAGGCAGGTGCGCTACCAACTACCCCAAGCCCGAGGGCAAAGTAGAAATTATTGTTATGTAAAAAATATTCGTTCAGATAGATGCTGAAGAGGGAGGGTGGAGTTTGTTTACTCGCTTGCTTCCCAGTTTATTTTTTACTGGCTTGAGATCTCTTAAACAAAAATGAGCGAGTTATGAAAACAAAAACGTCTAATGAAAATGAATCAACGAAGCCTCGGATTAACCGGCCAGGCAGGTCAAGAGAGATTTTACTGTAGTAATATTTTAAAGAGAAAAAAGTCAAAATATTCATGACTTTTATGATGTATATAGGAAAAGATTAGTCTAAATAGTTACCTTCAAAAAAAAAAAAAAAAAAGACAGAGAGAAAGGAGGTTTGAGTGAGTAGAAACACTAAATCATTCTACGACATGATGATTTATCAACCGGCTTCAGTTATGATCATAATTGACATGTCGGCCCCCATGAATGGACCGAATGGCCGTATTATGGTTGCTCTAGCCGATTGGCTAATCCGTATGCAATTAAACTTTTGTCTCCCTGAGGCCCTCCTAGAGAGTGAACAAAAACGAATCGAGGATCTTTTTGTTTCAATTGGGAATTTAGAAAAATGGATTCATCAATCAAAACCTTAAAACAACCAACCCTAATGGTGGGGGGGGGGGGGGTTTGATCTATTGACTTTAATTATATCTCTTCGAAAAAAACGAGAGAAGACAGAGATGGATCTTTTTGTCAATCGGAATTGAAGTTTTTTTATCAATTATATTTTGCTTCTGACTATTCATAATAAAAATATATTAGAAGTGGGTCCCGCAAAATTGGTCTCTGTGTGTGTGAACATTTTTAACCATGAATGAAATAAGCTTTTTAACAAAATTAGCCAAAAATTACTACTACTTTACTAATGTACTTTTTCATTTTTTTCTTTTTTTCTCCAAATTTGTTCCAACGGGTTTGTTTAAAATTCATAAATCAATTATTTTTAAGATGCTCTTTAAAATGTATTATTCTCATAAGGATAGTGGAGGGCAGCCAAGAAAGAAATCAAATCAGATAAAAATATAATCAATTTTTATCAAATTTTTTATTTGATTGTCGACGTTTCGGACGCCAGTCGCGCCCTTCCTCATTTAAAAAAATGAAATTTTCTCAATCATTGATTGCACGAGGCTTGAAGCCCTAAGATACCTAACACGTCCATCTGTATTTTTTCCTTGACGTTTTGATTGTAAGTATTAAGAGAGAACAGAAGCAAAAGAAATGATTGTCTTTACTCATATCTTATTATAACTAATTGTGTATCGATCATAGGTCCTTAGGAAAGGCGCGACTGGCTTCCGAAACGTCGACAATCAAATAAAAAATCTGATAAAAATTGATTATATTTTTATCTGATTTGATTTCTTTCTTGGCTGCTCTCCGCTATCCTTATCAAGCTAAACAGCCATATTTTTCATCATGTATATTCTCATTTTCATCGTGACCTCTTTTTGAAGCACACTTTAATCTTGTACTCCATAGGAAAGATTACAGATATTTCGGCTCTTCCTTTCGTAGAGCAAAAGTTAAATCCCCATTTGGTATCCAAATGGCTTAAATAAAATCATCAAAATGCCTGGGAACCAAAGAAGCGACCCTTGGTATAGAAGGCAAGCACGCTACCAACTAAACCGGGCCCGAGGGCGTTTATTTTGATAAATAATATTTTATACAAAAATCTGGCGTGACTGGCGCACAGCACACAACTTTCTCTTACCCTTCGGAAAGAGAAAGTTGTGCACCGTGCTGTTCACACCAGATTTTTTGTGTCGACATATATTTAGTTTCCGACAGTATCAACATCTTCAAGATGTAAAATTTATAAGTATGGAAAAAATATTTATATTTTGTTACCATGGCAACCATTTCTCCTATCTTTTCTATGAAGTACAAGAGTAAAGTGGGCCTCAGAAGATTTCAATGACAAAATGAGAATATACATTTTAAAGAGCATCTAAAAAATAATTGATTTTTGGAATTTAAAAAAAATCGTTGGAGCGAATTTTGAGAAAATCGAAAAAAACTGAAAAAGTACATCAGTAAAGTACTAGTACTCTTTGGCCGATTTTGTTCAAAAGCTTCGTGTCACGTCCCATGGGGGTGCCTAACTTAAATATAAAATTTCAACCTCCTAGCTCTTTTCGTTCTTGAGATATTTTGTTCACAGACAGACAGACACCCCCACAGACCATGTCGCGAAAACCACTTTTTTGGATTCAGGGGACCTCAAAACGTGTATATCCATCAAAATCTCGACATCGAATTTTCGACATTAATCCAATACTTTCTCTCTATATATATTAACATATATAGAGGTAAGAGAAAGTAAAAAGGATAAATAAGCTTCGTATTCTCCAATTTATTACAAATATTTCGGTCAGTTTACATATCTCAATTTTCTCATCTTTCCGAGAAAATAAAAAATTAGTTTTGAGAATATTATTTTCTCAGAAGGGGGAGAGAGAAAGGCGCCACTCACTGCCATCCCAAGCCCCCCCTCCCTGAGGGCTTATGTTTGGAGGAGACCCATAAAGGTGCTAGGAGAGGGGTAATAGCTGAGGAGGGGAGGACGCCTCGCCTTGCCGCTATTCCCCTATTTTCCATTGCCTTCCCTGCCTTAAGGCTGTCTGGCGTCCGCCATATTTGCCCAATATTGACACTTAGTGACATCTAGTGGCAATACTTATAACTTCTAAATATGAAAACAAAAAGGTCAGCTTAGACGAATCGCCACCGAGTGGCGCCACTGGTGTGTGACACCCTTTTTAAATAGGTTTTTAAAACGATCTTATTATAAAGTGTTTTTAAAATTCAAGAAAAAACAAATAACAAAAAAATAAATAAATTTAATTTAAAAATTTTATGAAATTAGTATCAAGATAATTAAATATATATTAAATACTTTGAAAATATTTTAAATTACTCTATTATTACTATAGAATTATAAACCGCATTTCGTATTAATTATTTATTAAAACTATAAATAATTAATACAGTACCAATGAGGTATATAATTAAAAACTCCCCTAATGATAGTAATACAAATCACAAAATCTTTTAATACCTACTGTATTCTTTTTAATGACAATTTCTAAAATAATTTATATTTGAGCATAGACAGATTTGAAATAATTGTTTTCCGAATATAATTTAATCATAGTTTGTCACATTTGTTTGTTTATGTCAAAACAGGCAACTAATTTTTGAACTGATTTTATTGTAAACTAATGTACCAATATCCAGTAGCGTATCCAGGTGGGGGCGAGGGGGGGGGCGCTTGCCCCCCACTCCAGGCGCATCAAGCTTTTGGCGCCCCTCGCGCATCCCCTTTTTCAAAAAATCTCCGGCTTTTTTTGAAATTTCATAATAAATTCATTTTATATCATAAATCCGGAGAAAAATTACAAAAAAAAAGCTCGAACGAGATTCGAATACTAAAAAAAAAAAGGTCTAACGAAAACGGCGCCCCAGCTGGGCTTCCTCCCCTCCGCCCTCAAAGGCTAATTATGCCGCTGCCAATATCCCAAAAATTTTAAACAAAGAACAGTTACCGATCACAATAAATGATGTGACAAGCACTGACCATAACTTTCTCTTACCTTCGGTAATTGAAAGTTGTGTTCAGTGCTGACAGTGGCGACATTTCAACTTTTTCTTGGAGGGGGAGGGCAAATTTTTTTTTCTTACAAATAGGTAGCTACTTAAATTTGGCCAAAAGATATTTAATTTAATTAATTGTTTAATTTTGTACATTTGTATACTCGTAGATGTTTTTTGAAGTATTTTATTTAAAATAATATAAAACTTTATCAAAATCAGAGCCCTTGGGAGGGGGGGGGGGCAAATGCCCAGATTTCTAATGTCGCTAAATAGGCCTATTTAGTTTTCGACAGTTGAATTCAAGAATTGGCATTTAAAAATCTGGAATGAACTGGAAATGAAAATATACATTTTAAAGAGCATCTAATAAATAATTGATTTTTGAATTTTAATCAAAATTGTTGGAGCGAATTTTGTGAAAATCGAAAAAAACTGAAAAAGTACATCAGTAAAATACTAGTACTTTTTGGCCGATTTTGATCGAAAGCTTATTTTCACGCCCTAGGGGGTTGTCTAACTTAAATATAAAATTTCAACCTCCTAGCTCAATTCTTTCATGCTTTAAATTGAACCCAGACACACACACACACACACACACACAGACAGACCATGTCGCAAAAACCACTTTTTGGATTCAGGAGACCTCAAAAAGTACCTATCTATTAAAATCTCGACAATTAATTTTTTTGAGAGAAAGTAAAACCAAACGTTCAGATAGTTTTTTTTTTTTTAAACCGCTTTCAATGGGATAACTCGGGCAGTACTTATTGTCTGAAAGTTATATGATTTACAATACATTCTACTCAAAAGTCATCATAAACGTTTCTTCCTATTTTCTACCTGAAACAAGGGGATGATTTGCACCTATTTCTTTCTTATTTTTTTTAATATATAATAGAATATGAATTGATAATTTTTTCATTAAAGATAATATCAATAAAATTTATTAATAAAAAATTTAATTTATTCATAGCACAAAATAATATTAAAATTCATAAATCAATTATTTTTTTATACTAATAAAATGTATACCGTATTTAATTTTGCTCTCAAAATAATTTGAAGAAAAAAAAAGAGTTTTTCTATAGCCTTTGTTTGTTTCTTCCTTTACCTGCTTTGAAAAGAAAAAATAGTTTCTTTAAAAGGTAATTGACCCTTTTCCTTTTCGTGAAACATACAAATGTCAATCACTATTTAATTATGAATAAAATTCAAATTTATTTAATAAATTTTGATTTTAAATTAATTCGATATTGGCAAAAACTAATCGGTTATCAAAAATAGATTCTATTCATTTTTTGAAACACATTTTTCTATAAAAAAAAGAACCCAGAATGGGTTTAAAACATGAAAATATTCTCTAATTTGCAAGCCACGAATTTTTCCTAGAAAACCCCTTTTCAAAAAAAAAAAGGAAGAATAAATGACATATTTCTAAGTGCAAATTATTGATTTTTTCTCTTACCTCTATATATGTGTCTAAAATGATGTGTGTCTGCTCAAAAAATGCATGAAGGAAATTAGCTAAGAAGTTGAAATTAGTTCGAAGACAACATAAATATTTCCCTTTGTTTAAAATTTTTACTTCATGATTTACAATATAGGCCTACTGTTCTACCATTAATATTGAAATCTGAAAGTTATATGATTTACAATACATTCAGCATATTAAATATTGATCCGTGGGATGGAGTCAGTCAAGGAAAATAAAAACAAATTTATTCTGTCGACGTTTCGACCGCCCGTCGCGCTCTTCTTCATTGTACAAGTAGCCTTACTGTCAAACACATGCCGTGTATTATATATTAAATCATTATTGTTTCTTTCAACAAATACATTGTTAATGCTTGTTGAAATTGTTTAATAATGTCAATCGACTATCGCGTCACTACCATCTGTAACATTTGACACTTAGACTGTCCCGAAGAAGAGCACGACGGGCGCTCGAAACGTCGACAGAATAAATTTGTTTTTATTTTCCTTGGCTGACTCCATCCCACGGATCAATATTTAATACTCACAGCAGGGGCGTATATAGAAATTTTTTTCGGGGGGGGGGGGGGCCCGAACTCAAAAAATTTTTTTGCGGAAAATTTTTTTTTTTTTAAGAAACTAAATTTTTTTTTCACACGAAATTTTTTGCGGAACATTTTTTCTTTTGCGGAATCAAAGTTTTCCATCCTGCGGAAAAATTTGTTGCGCTGATGTCTGTATATCCCTATATATGTATATGTGTTTGGAAAATTTCGGGGGGGTGGGCCCAGGCCCCCTCGCCCCCCCCCCCCTTATATACGCCCCTGACTCACAGCCAGCATATTAATTATTTATTTAAGCATATTTTTAATAAAAGTTTTGTCTAAGAGAGGGCCGGGCCCCTCGAGGCTCAGAAGAAAACAGAAAAATTTGGATTAAAAAAAAAAAAAAAAAAATTAATGGAAATTGGGGCCCGGCCCTTCGGGGCTCATTTATATCCGATATTTTAAAAATATTTTTGTATAATTATGGGGGTGGGGATATTTAAAAATGAGTTCGCCCCCTCCCTCCCGAAAAAAAATTTTATATACCCCCTGGAAAAAAATATTAATTTCTTTTTATTTAATTAAAAAAAAATATAATATGACCTTATCTAATTTTGAGTTTCCTAACCATGTGCATTGGTTTTGGAGAAATCCAGGAGACAGGCAAACAAACATCAGTGATTAAATATATTTATGTATTTTATAAATACCTTTCTATAATCAAGGGCGGACACAATGGTAGGGAGTAAAGGGAGCAATTACCCCCCCTCCCCCCGCAATATTCCAAGTTGTCTGGGATGTAATATTGCGATCGTGTCAAAAATTCGATGACGAGGATAATGATAGAAATACACTTTTTGAGGGTCCTTGATTCCAAAAAAAAGGATCTCTCCAAATGGTCTGCCGGGGAGTGTATTCAAATCTACAGTATTTCGACACAAAAAATGTTGTCAAATAGAGAATGCAACTTTAAATTACCGAAAGTAAGAAAAAGATGTGTGATGTGCAACCAATCAGACCAGGCAAAGAAATAATTACCCTCCCCCGAAAAACTTGTCTATAATAGGCCCTATATATTCCTGTGAGGATAAGAAAAAATTTTAATTTTATAACAGTGTTGTTTCAAATTTTATTATTATTAATATAAAGTGAAAATTAAAACTTATTCCCTAAAATTTTAGTAATTTGTTAAAAATAATTAGAGCCTATTCATGTTAAGTAACGGTGGTGCTAACGATATTAATATTATTTTGATTGTAAATAAAAATCTTGTTTTCATCAGTTTAAATTTATTTAGACCTACTCGAAAAGCATATTTTAGACTTCAAATGTAAATGTTCTTTTACTTGAAGTAAACTCATGTCTTCTCTAAGCGCAAGACAAAAGACCGACCCTCGCTTTGTTCATCCAAAATTTTAAAACCTACCTGCCTGTCTAAATTTAAAACCCGCAGAGTGCAGCACTAGATGACAAAAAATTTCATTAAATAATATTACTTTTACTCTAAAATTAAAATTCTAATTAACTGATTAGGCTAGAAGCATGAAATTTTTTTTAAAAGATTCTTTGAAACAATACCGAGGTCGCTCTTTTGTTATATTTTGAAAAAGGCTTTTAGTTTTTTTTTTAAATTGAACTAAAAGATTGACCCACTTTTACTTTCTCTTACCTTTACATACATTTTCAAATTTGAAACTTATTTTATTTAAAAACTAAAAGCCTTTTTCAAAATATCACCAAAGAGTGCCCTTGGTATTGTTTCAAAGAATCTTTTAAAAAAAATTTCATGCTTCTAGCATAATCCGTCAATTAGAATTTTAATTTTAGAGAAAACAACAAATATAGACTTTCAAACCCTAGATATTTTATTAAAACGTTAAAATAGAGGAAAGTTTATTTGAAATAAAAGATAGAACTCATTCTTATCTACGAAATAGAATTAAAAATATTTGAAAAATATGAATTTAATTTTTCATATTTTTTTGGGAGACTCAGCCTTAAGATAATACCTTTAAAAAAAGGAGGTAAAACAATCCAAAATGAATTGAATATTTTATTAAATATTTGGTGGATTTGATCTTTTTATTTGAACAATCGAAAAAAAAAATTAATCTTTTTTTTAAAGATGGCCAAATGATGAGCATGACTTTATTTAAAATGAGATTAATAATTACAAATTACCTTATATTACAGGATGATTCACTTCAGAAGAGACGTTTTGATATTTGGAACTATTTCACACTAAAAGATTCAACTCACTATTAAAATTTCACTATTTTCAAAGAACACAAACGACGGAAATTTTTATTAGCACAAAACAATGCGTGCAGCCTCTAATTGCATACTAACAAACACTGAATAGAAGTGAAGGTCACGATGGTTACATGCTTTCGCCACCAGAGCGCTCTAGTGTCCTTTATTCTTTAGCTGCTTAAAAAAATGTCATGTCACCCATTTTCTTAGAAACAATTAAATCGAGTAATAATAAAAAAAAAAAAATAATAATAATAATAATAAAAACACAATAAAATTATCTTCTATTTTTATTATATTCATCTAATTAATAATAAAAATAAAAAATAAAAAACTGAATTACATCATCAGAGTCTACTTCAAATAATTTTCACAAAATATTACTGATATCACTGGCGGATCCAGAGGTGTTTCTCGGGGGGGGGATGGGGGTAATCTGGTGTGACTCGTCGCACAGCACACATTTTTTTCTTAATTTCGGTAATTTAAAGGCGCATTCTGTACTTGTTTGCCAGAATATAAATACAAATCAAATTTTTAAGTATTAATTTTTAAAATTTTACATTAAAAATACATTTTTTTTTTTTTTTTTCGAAAAAAAGTATTTTTTTCAAATCTCAGGGGGCGGGGTAATGACCTCTTTACCCCCCCCCCTTGTATCCGCCCTTGACTGATATACTTTTTAAAAGAACATTTAAATAATAATTGATTTATATAAATTTTAATCGAAAAATCTGGTGTGAATGGCGCACAGCAACAACTTTCTCTTACCTTCGGTAATCGAAAGTTGTGTTCTGTGCTTGTCACACCAGATTTTTTCTGTCAACATATTTTCAGTTTCCGCCGATATATTAGATTTCAAGATGTAAAAATTTTATACATGGGAAAATATTTATATTTTGTTGTCCCCGGGCTTGGCGTATTTGGTAGCGGGTCTGCATTGTATACCAAGGGTCGCGGGTTCGGATCCCAGGCAATCCGATGATTTTATTTAAGCCATTTGGATACCAAATGGCTTAAATAAGAATGCCTGGACCCCCAGTATATATATTCATGATAACGGATATCGTAAAAGTCTTATATGGACTGTTATAAAGACTGTGTGTGAGTGCAAGTGTGAATGTGTAAAAAGTGTGTTTTTTCTCATTCACACACATACACCAGGGGCGATATAAGGGGGGGCCGAGGGGGCCCGGGCCCCCCCCCCGAAATTTCCCAAACACATATAAATATATAGGGATATACAGACATCAGCGCAACAAATTTTTCCGCAGGATGGACAACTTTGGTTCCTTAATAGAAAAAAATGTTCCGCAAAAAATTTCGTGTGAAAAAATATAGTTTCTTAAAAAAAAAATTTTCCGCAGAAAAATTTTTGAGTTCGGGCCCCCCCCGAAAAAATTTCTATATACGCCCCTGACATACACACAGTCTTTTCTGCAACTCAGGCCATTTAAGACTTTAAACGATATTCGTATGTTTAATATATCCGTTATTGATTAATACCAGGGGTCCGGGCATTCTTATTTACGCCATTTGGTATCCAAATTGCTTAAATAAAATCATCGGACTGCCTGGGACTCGCGACTTTTGGTATACGAGAATAGCGCGCTAACCCCTACACCAAGCCCCGAGGGCAAGTGTGAATGTAAAAAAAAAAAAAAAGAATGCACTAAATAAATTATTAAGTAACCTATTTTGTATATTATTGATGTTTCCATTAGTGTCCGACCGAAACAAGATTTTCAACCGAAACCGAATATTCGGCCTTAATCTTAGTTTCGGCCGAAACCGAATATTCGGTCGGTCCCTAGTTTCCATTGAGAAGAGACTTTTCACGTTATAATATCTTCTAAGAAAAGGAACTTATCAACATACCTGGTACTTCAAAAACTCTTCCGAAATATCGATTAATTACCTCTCTGAGCTTGTTTTTCTCTTTTTCTTTTTTTTTTTATCCCCACTCTCTCACTCTCTCTCTTTCGTCAAAATAAATTGAATGCAACTAATGAGCAGAGTGATTTTATTAAGCAAACAAGGCTAATGGTTGATATATATATTATCAGAGACATAAATAATGAGGACAAGTTTCGGTTATAAAATCTATAATTATTATTTTTTTTTTCGTTTTTACTTCATGAGATAGAATAGGGTCAACCTGCTTAATTTTTGTTATTATTCTTTTTGTTACTTTTTAAGTGGAGTAACTAGAATCTCTCTACTTGACTTTAATTTTTAAAAAAATAATAATAAGTCAGTTTATGTTATGTTTGATTAAAATATTATAGAGGTCCCCAACTATTTTGAGTTCGGAAAAAAATTCGAATTACAGATCAGTGATGAAATGATTTTTAATATGATTCTACAACAATTAAAAACTCTGAAATGCATCAATTATTACTTTCTCTTACCCTATATATGAAATATATAGAGAGAGAAAGTATTGCGATCATGTCAAAAATTCGATGTCGAGATTTTGATGGATATACATGTTTTGAGGTCCCCTGAGTCCAAAAAAGTGGGTCCCGCAAATTGGTCTGTGTGTGTGTATGTGTGTATGTGTGTATGTATGTGTGTCTGTATGTGTGGAACCATTTTTTTAGCATGAAGGAATTGAGCTACCGGATTGAAATTTTATATTTAACTTAGGTACCTTTGAAGAATCTCAAAATAAGCTTTTGAACAAAATCGGCCAAAAAGTACTAGTACTTTACTGATGTACTTTTTCAGTTTTTTTCGATTTTCTCAAAATTCCCTCCAAGGATTTTTTTTAAAATTCATAAATGAACTATTTTTTAGATGCTCTTTAAAATGTATATTCTCATTTTGCCGTTGAAATCTTCTGAAGACCACTTTACTCTTGTTCTTCATAGGAAAGATAGAAATGGTTGCCATGTTAACGGAATTTAAATCTTTTTCTTTTTTATTAGATTAAAAAAATCAATTATTATTTAAATTCCCATTTTTTTTTACTTTCTCTTACCCTATATATGAAATATATTTTATTACTTTCTCTTAGCCTATATATGAAATATATAGAGAGAGAAATTATTACGATCATGTCAAAAAATTCGATGTCGAGATTTTTTTTTGTGTCTTTAATTGTTTCAAAGAAAACATATATGTCTCAAGAAAACATATATGCTCTCTCTCTCTCTCTCTCACTTGCAAACATTATCGCCTGTCTCTCCGCCTTCTCTCATAGGCCTAATGTTAATTTCCTATAGGGATTTGTATGTTAATTTCGATTCAAAAGGGGGTCCCCTTTAGAACTTTTTTAGGCATTTAAAATTTTTTTTTCAAATTCTTATGAAATTTTGTATTTATTTACGATTCTATATTGTGTAT
This sequence comes from Euborellia annulipes, assembly GCA_023213315.1. NCBI lineage: Eukaryota > Metazoa > Arthropoda > Insecta > Dermaptera > Anisolabididae > Euborellia > Euborellia annulipes. The sequence goes on from JAKCPI010004100.1 coordinate 28,502, forward strand.
AAAATGTCCAAATATGAGATTAAAATTTTGAAAAATAACCATAGTTTATTTCAAGCAGTCAACATTTAAAATGCAAGTTTGAAACTAAGGTGGTATGGCAAACTCAAAATCAAATTTGGGCGAAAATCTAGAAACTATTAATAAATAAAAAAAAAAAAGTAAAAAAAATACGAGAAAGTAAAAAAAAAATAGTTATATCGATCCGGGAGAAAAACCTTATATCAATAGAGCGACAAATTCCATTTCATTTTGATTTTTTACTTTCTCTTACCCTATATATGAAATATATAGAGAGAGAAAGTATTGCGATCATGTCAAAAATTCGATGTCGAGATTTTGATGGATATACATGTTTTGAGGTCCCCTGAGTCCAAAAAAGTGGGTCCCGCAAATTGGTCTGTGTGTGTGTATGTGTGTATGTATGTGTGTCTGTGTGTCTGTATGTGTGGAACCATTTTTTTAGCATGAAGGAATTGAGCTACCGGATTGAAATTTTATATTTAACTTAGGTACCTTTGAAGAATCTCAAAATAAGCTTTTGAACAAAATCGGCCAAAAAGTACTAGTACTTTACTGATGTACTTTTTCAGTTTTTTTCGATTTTCTCAAAATTCCCTCCAAGGATTTTTTTTAAAATTCAAAAATCAATTATTTTTTAGATGCTCTTTAAAATGTATATTCTCATTTTGCCGTTGAAATCTTCTGAAGACCACTTTACTCTTGTTCTTCATAGGAAAGATAGAAATGGTTGCTATGGTAACGGAATTTAAATCTTTTTCTTTTTATTAGATTAAAAATCAATTATTATTTAAATTCCCATTTATTTTAAATTTATTTGTGTCTTTAATTGTTTTAAAGAAAACATATATGTCTCTCTCTCACTTGCAAACATTATCGTCTCTCTCTACTCTTTTTAAATTCCCTTTCCACCTTATCTTCGCATAGGCCTAATGTTAATTTCCTATAGGGATTTGTATGTTAATTTCGATTCAAAAGGGGGTCCCCTTTAGAACTTTTTAGGCATTTAAAATTTTTTTTTCCAATTCTTATGAAATTTTGTATTTATTTACGATTCTATATTGTGTATAAAATGTCCAAATATGAGATTAAAATTTTGAAAAATAACCATAGTTTATTTGAAGCAGTCAACATTTAAAATCCAAGTTTGAAACTAAGGTGCTATCGGAAACTAAATATATCTCGACACAAAAAATCTGGTGTGACCAGCACAGTGCGCAACTTTCTCTTACCGAAGGGTAAGAGAAAGTTGTGTGCTGTGCGCCAGTCACACCAGATTATTTTTTTTATTGCACAACTATAATAATTAAATCCAAAACTTAACAATTTAATTGTTACGAACAAAACATATTGATTGAAGTTATATTAATTAAAAATTACTTTTCTGTCATACTCTTTTTTCTTTAATTTTGCTTCCGCAGCGGTTAATTACCACTTCTTGTCATTTTTTACACTTAACTTGCTGAAACATCAAAAAATTTTATGAATGAATGACGGTGAGGGAATGACGAAACTAGACAAAATTGCCACAAACTCAGAAACCACAACTTACTTTTCTATGTTCGTTTTACTGAAGTGTACTACTACCGGAAACCTAAACAAATATGCTATAATTATTAAATAAATAATGCCTACCTTTGTATATAATATAAGGTGAGGGAATGAGGTTAAAAAATGTAATCTTTAAAAAACTTATGTTCAAAATATTTTCAAGAATACATCCTTTCTTTAATCATTCGCTTTAGTGGATGTTGTCAAAAGCAATTTTGCCAACTTCTAAAAAAACTAAACCGGGGCTTGGTAGAATTTCAAATTTTGCTCCATTCACACTGTTTTAAAATAGTGAGGGAATGACGTGTTTTTTAAGGACACGTTTTAAAGTATTTGTAATAATTTTTCCATTCGCCTTTTTTAAATTATAAACTCATATAGATACAGCCAATACTATCATATATAAGTAAAAAATAAGATAGCAAACAATTAGTAAGGAATTTTTTACTTTCTCTTACCTATGTATATATGTAATATATATATAGAGAGAAAGTATTGGTTTCATGTCAAAAATTCGATGTCGAGATTTTAATGTATCTTCACGTTTTGAGGTCCCCTGAATCCAAAAAAGTGGTTTTCGCGACATGGTCTGTCTGTCTGTGTGTCTGTGTGTGTGTGTGTTCAATTTTAAGCATGAAGGAATTGAGCTATGAGGCTGAAATTTTATATTTAAGTTAAACACCCCCGGGACCGACAAAATAAGCTTTTAATCAAAATCGGCCAAAAAGTACTAGTACTTTACTGATGTACTTTTTCAGTTTTTTTCGATTTTCTCAAAATTCGCTCTAACGATTTTGATTAAAATTCAAAAATCAATTATTTTTTAGATGCTCTTTCAAATGTATATTCTCGTTTTTCCCTCAAAATTGTTTGAAGCACACTTTACTCTTGTGCTTCATAGGAAAGATAGGAGAAATGGTTGCCATGGTAACCGAATTTAAATCTTTTTCTTTTTATTAGATTAAAAATCAATTGCCCCCGGGTTTGGCGTAGTAAGTAGCGTGCCTACCTCCTATACCAAACGTCGCGGGTTCGGACCCAGGCAGTCCGATGATTTTATTTAAGCCATTTGGATACCAGATGGCTTAAATAGAAATGCCTGACCCCACAATAGATATATTCTCTACAACGGTTATCGTCAAAAGTCTTATATGGCCTAAGTTGCCGAAAAGACTGCATAAATGTGTGTGTGAATGTGAGTGTGAATGAGAAAAAAGTGTGAATGTTTTTTTCAAAAAAAAAAAAAAAAAAAAAAAATCAATTATTATTTAAACGCCCATTTTTTTTTTCGGAGAAAACATATCTCTCTCTCTCTCACAAAATTATCTTCTCTCTTTCTACGCGTTTTAAATTTTTCTACCTTATCTTCGCATTTGGCCAATGTTAATTTCCTATAGGGATTTGTATGTTAATTTCAATTCAAAAGGGGGTCCCCTTTGGAACTTTTTACGCATTTAAAATTTTTTTTTCCAATTCTTATGAAATTTTGTATTTATTTACGAATCTATATTGTGTATAAAATGTCCAAATATGAGATTAAAATTTTGAAAAATAACCATAGTTTATTTGAAGCAGTCAACATTTAAAATGCAAGTTTGAAACTAAGGTGCTATGGGAAACTAAATATATCTCGACACAATAAATCTGGTGTGACCAGCACGGTGCGCAACTTTCACTTACCGAAGGGTAAGAGAAAGTTGTGTGCTGTGCGCCAGTCACACCAGATTTTTCGATTTAAGTTCATGATTCTAGCATTTGGGACAGAGAGAGGGAATGATTTTTAGGGTAAGTTCTTGGATATATCCTTTCTGTTTATCATATAAGAAACAAATTTGTTTCATAATTTGGTACACCTAATAGAGTAGTTTTTATAAAAAAAAAAAGAAATTTCATAATTGACAAACCTGCTCTGAGGAAATCATTAAGGACATCGAATACTATTTTTTTATCGATCTTCAAATCATAAATAACTCAAAAAATCTGTTGTGGCAAGCTTTCAAATATACGTAAGTCACACCATTTTTTTGAATTATTATAGAGATGTAAAAAAAAAAACAAACAAAGTTTGTATAAAATAAAATGTACTATTGACCTGTGGTGCTTTAGAGAGAGAGGGAAGGAAGGAAGTGAAGGCCTTCTTCTTTCATCAATCGTTCCAATTAATCCTGAGGCGTCTCAAATAGGTGTAAAAGAGATAAGCCATAATTGAAGTTGGCCGATGAAAGCCACATTCTTTCAAGCGTAGTAATCCCCCAACGATTGGCTTTCAAAGACGACGACTACAACGAAGGAGATGACGACAACGACGACGATGGGGGTGGTGATGGGGGCGGCAAATTTGATCGGCACCAACCGACCGACCGACCGACCCTCGGGCAATTTCCGGACAATACAGGGGCCAGATTTGAGGCTGAATTTGGTGGGGTGGGAAACTCTCTCTCTCCTATCGCAAATGCCATTTATTATTAAACTATTTATAAGGGGTGAGTGAGTGTGAATAGGGGAGATGGGAGGAGTTCAATTTCGGTTTCTAAATTATAATAAATGTTTATTAACATAAAATGATGATAATAAAAATCTTGTGAAATGATAATTAATCTATTTTGATTGATGACGATAACGATCTACAATCGAAAGTAATTCCTTTTTTAGTCTCTCTTACCCATATATGTTAATACAATATAGAGAGAAGAAGTATTGGATTCATGTCAAAATTCGATGTCGAGATTGAGCTAGGAGGTTGAAATTTTATATTTAAGTTAGCCACCCATCTTAAGCAAAAAAATGGCATAAAAATGTAATTAATGTAAAAATGTAAAACAATGTAATTAAAGAAAAAATGTACAGTGAAGGTCAATATTAGGTCCCACCCATACGTTTTTTACTTGTGATTATTTCATTGTTTTTAAAAAAAATATTAAATATTTTTTAATGGGAACTTTCATGGTTCAAACTTGGAAAATTTCCAATAAAGATTTTCATTTTCTTTTATAAAAACAATGAAATAATCACAAGTAGAAAACATATGGGTGGGACTTGATATTGTCCCTCACTGTACAATAAAAAATCTGGTGTGACTGGCGCACAGCACACAACTTTCTCTTACCTTCGGTAATCGAAAATTGTGTACTGTGCTTGTCACCCAGATTTTTTGTGTCGACATATATTTAGTTCTCGACAGTACGGAACATATGAATTCAGATGTAAGATTTATAAGTATGGGAAAATATTTATATTTTGTTACCATGGCAACCATTTCTCCTATCTTCCCTATGAAATACAAGAGTAAAGTGGTCTTCAGAAGATTTCAATTGCAAAATGAGAATATACATTTTAAAGAGCATCTAAAAAATAATTGATTTTTGAATTTTAAAAAAAATCGTTGGAGCAAATTTTGAGAAAAACGAAAAAACCTGAAAAAGTACATCAGTAAAGTACTAGTAATCTTTGGCCGATTTTGATTAAAAGCTTATTTTCCGGTCCTGGGGGTGTTTAACTTATTTATAAAATTTCAACCTCGTAGCTCAATTCCTTCATGCTTAAAATTGACCCACACACACACCCACACACCCACCCACACACAGACAAACCATGTCGCGAAAACCACTTTTTTGGATTCAGGGGACCTCAAAACGTGAAGATCCATCAAAATCTCGACATCGAATTTTTGACATGAATCCAATACTTTCTCTCTATATATATATTACATATATACATAGGTAAGAGAAAGTAAAAATGTAAATAGACCTAGTGTAAAAAAATGTAAAAAATGTAATTAATATAAAAAATCTGGTGTGACTGGCGCACAGCACACAACTTTCTCTTACCTTCGGTAATCGAAAGTTGTGTACTGTGCTTGTCACACCAGATTTTTTGTGTCGACATGTATTTAGTTTCCGACAGTACGGAACATATGAATTCAGATGTAAAATTTTTAAGTATGGCAAAATATTTATATTTTGTTACCATGGCAACCATTTCTCCTATCCTTCCCTATGAAATACAAGAGTAAAGTGGTCTTCAGAAGATTTCAATCGCAAAATGAGAATATACATTTTAAAGAGCATCTAAAAAATAATTGATTTTTGAATTTAAAAAAAAATCGGAGCAAATTTTTGATAAAATCGAAAAAAACTGAAAAAGTACATCAGTAAAGTACTAGTACTCTTTGGCCAATTTTGATTAAAAGCTTATTTTTCCGGTCCCGGGTGGTGTTTAACTTAAATATAAAATTTCAACCTCATAGCTCAATTCCTTCATGCTTAAAATTGAACACACACCCACACACCCACCCACACACCCACCCCACACACACACACACACACACAGACAGACCATGTCGCGAAAATCACTTTTTGGATTCAGGGGACCTCAAAACGTGTATATCCATCAAAATCTCAACATCGAATTTTTGACATGAATCCAATACTTTCTCTCTATATATATATTACATATATACATAGGTAAGAGAAAGTAAAAATGTAATTTTTGTAAAAAATGTAATTAATGAAAAGATGTACAATAAAAAATGTAATTAGACCTAGTGTAAAAATTGTAATTAATGTAAAAATGTAATTAATGAAAAATGCAAAAAATGTAATTAGTGTAAAAAATGTAATTAATGAAAAAATTAATATATTCTGTTACCATGGCAACCATTTCTTCTATCTTTCCTATGAAATACAAGAGTAAAGTGTGCTGTTATGGGGGTTGCGAGACCAAAGGGCAGAATCCTGAAAGAATTAGCCTGATTGTTTAATTTGGAAATTACATTTTTGGTCTCTTCAGCTAAATTAAATTGACTAACAAGTAAGATTGCAAATTTATACATTCGAATAAAAAATACGTATTTCGCCCACTCATGGACTTTGGTCTCGCATAAATACGAATCGGTGACCCGGAGGCCGGTCCCTCTCTCCTTAAAACTGGTGCCCGTCACTACACAACTCCGGGGCCCGTCACTGTACCATGTTACATTTTAAATAAAAACCAAAATATCACAAATTGGAGGATCAGTGGTTCGACTCCCGGCTGCACACCCTTACCTTTTTTGGGTAAATGAATTACCGGTAATTATATAAATTTCCGTTTCGCGGCTCACATACGCGATATATATATAATAATATCTTAAATTCAAGTAAAAATTTCTCCAATTGGCTTCATAATTAGATTATTAATATAAATAGACATTGGCCAATAAATTCACACATCAATCACATTTATTAAATTGCAAATATTTAGATATTAATAAATGTGATTGAGGTGAATTTATTGGCCAATGTCTATTTTTATTAATAATATCTTAAATATTATATATGCAATTTCTTATTTATTACATATTATAGTATTTTGTTGAATATTTGATTAAATATTCCAATTTAAAAGAAGACGTAAATGGAGAGAGTAGTCAGCCAAATTGGGAGCTTCTGCGTAAATAAAACTCTCAAATTTTGGAAACGTTTCGGCTATAATTTTATATCGCCATCATCAGTCCCTCAGAGCTAGAATGAACATTGGTACATAAGTAATCATTAGTACAGTCAATAAATCATATACTATGCACAAAATCATTTTCCATATATCTTACAGTATAAAACTCAATGCATAGGCATCGAGTCTATATGCAGAGTTGTACAGTTTAATTTGTATTTATACATAAAAATTTAATTTGTACATAAAATATATAATGCGAGTCAATGCATTTACATCAACTGATACAGCCACTTTCCATCTTCTATATTAAAAGAAGCCGTTTATTAAAAACAAAGAAATGGACACCCCTGTGGTTTGCAGAGACCACCCCTTCCAACGGCCGCCATCTTGGCCGCCGTATATGGAGGCCCGCCGTTCAAATTCAATATATCTTAAATAACAAGATTGTCTCCTCCGTTGGCAGATTTATACAACTCACTCACAGGGATAGAGAAGGAGGAGATTTCTCTTCTTCTTTTTCATACCTTCCTTCTTTCTGCGTTTCCTTTTTAGCGAAAAAAAAAATCACAAAGGCATTTTGTTTTGCGCGCCGTATAAAATATTTATTTCGTTCATGAATGAATGAAACTCAATAGACATTATTTTCTAACCTACCGAGGAGAAAACTTATTGATTGTTAAAATTCCTAAAGAATGTTTTTTTTTTTTTTTTTATTATTATTTATCTTGTTGTTATATACTAATAAATAAATCTTAAGTCATATAAAAAAATAAATTCCACCTGTCTGTTTATTTGTTTATATTTTTGATAAAGCAAAAAAGACGATGCAGCCATTTTTCTGAATTCAAATATCATTTCAGTTTTTCCCCAACAGGCACGGATTTAGAGATATAGAGCAAAATAGATTTTAATAGAAAATGTTCTCTAAAACGGCTTTTATTTAGAATGTTCAAATTATTTTTAACGCGGCACCCCGTAAAAATATACAGATATTTAGAATATATATAAATTTTAAGTTTCATCCCAATCGGAGGTCATTTAGATGTGCTGCAAACGGCTTAAAGTTTTAAAAAATCGAAATTTTTAAGATTTTTTTTGCTTTGGTCATCCCTAATCAAGGGCGGATCCAGAGGTGTTTCTCGGGGGGGGGGTAATCTGGTGTGACTCGTCGCACAGCACACTATTTTTTTAATTTCGGTAATTTAAAAGCGCATTCTGTACTTGTTTGCCAGAATATAAATACACATCAAATTTTTAAGTATTAATTTTTAAAATTTTACATTAAAAATAAATTTTTTTGCGAAAAAAAGGTATTTTTTTCGAATCTCGGGGGGGGGTAATTACCCCCTTTACCGCCCCCCCCTTGTATCCGCCCTTGTCCCTAATACAATTTTAGATATCCCTGAATACAAAAAAAATATATTTACGATATTCTATAGTTCTTTGGCCTTCTAAAAATCATTCATTCGTAAAAATCTGTTAATTATTAACGAAATTATGAACAAAAACGTCACCAAAGAAAAAAACACAAATACACTCACTGGTTTAATTATATATTTAATTATAATTAAATTTTCGTTATAATCCCCAGCCTGTGATCTTTTAAAATTTATTGACTTCAAAAATTCACCTTTCCTATATATGTCTTTATAGATCGGGGAATGTCTGTCTGATCAAATAGCCTAATAACTATTAAATGGACCCTGTTACGCATTAGTGTGCCAAGCGCCAAAAAAAATTAAAAATTGAGTTAAACACGGAATATTATGGATTTGCAGCCATAAAAAACTATTTTAGTTTCTTTTGGTCGACGTTTCGGACGCCAATCGCGTCCTTCTTCGGGACCAAAAATTGTTAAAAAGCACACATGGATTTTGTTGTGGCATGTATAAAATATTTGAACAATATTGACAAAGGCATCCTTTTGTGTAAGAGAAGAGCTCTCTGCGCTTTATTTTTCGCCATTGTCAATAGTGTTCAAATATTTTGTACATGCTACAACAAAATCCATGTGTGCATTTTAACAATCTTTGGACCCGAAGAAGGACGCGATTGGGGTCCGAAACGTCGACCAAAAGAAACTAAAATAGTTTTTTATTCTCCTGGCTGCAAATCCATTTCCTTAAGAATAATAAATAACAGCCATTTTATTACTTTTGTTAATTTTATCAAATCTCGGTAGGTGGCGCTTGACTCACTAATGCGTAACGGGGTTCAAATATGCGTAAGTAGAGTGAAAGATAGGCCCATAAATAATTTTTTTTTTAATTATAAGAAGATTATAACAATAAAGAGAGAGCAGTAAAAAATACAATAATAACTTTCTTCGTTAATAATAATAATAATAATGAATTGTATAAGATTATATTTTATTTTTTTTAATTAATTCCGAATTATTAAATTTTTCCAAGAGTAATTTTCAAGTTGTTCCATTAAACTTTTTCCTCTCTCTTTTGGGGGGTGGATGATGAAATTTAATTTCACATCACTTGATGATATTAACATGTAAATGGGAACATGGGGGGTGAAAGGGAAGATTCTTAAAATTCACTTCATTCGTTTTGAAATCACAATATTATTCAGGGAAGGTGGCGTTAAAACTTTTCTTTTTTTTTCTTTTAATATGAAATTAGCATTTTCTTTCGAATGAGTTTCTTCTTCGAGTTAAATCATCAACCCCCCTCCCCCCCCCCTGCTTATGATGAAAAGAAAAGAAAGAAATAGTTTGTGTAAAAAAAAAAGAAGTGAATCGTCGCCATTTTAAGCATATTAAAGTGTAATATTGAAGAAGAATAAGAGAGGGGAGGTTAAAAAAAAAAAATAATAATACGCCCGCAATATTAAGTAAGGATTTTAAAAACTTTTTTTTCCCTTCCCCGCCCGAGTGTGAAATTCATGAATTTAATTTAGAAAATTGCGGAATTCTTCCTTCCTTGTATGTATATGAGGTCTGTTTTTACGTCTACCCCCCCCCCCCCCTTCTTTGCCCCTCGTCCTTGACTTTTATGACTTTAAAATGGTGGCTTTCGTTTCTGATTGGCCGTTTAAATTGAACTTAGAAATCATCTTTTAAGGACATTAAAAGACAAAAGAAAAGAAAAAAAGAGACGGGAAATATTTCATATATCTTTTATTTTTATTTTATTATTATCATACTTATATATAAAAGGCTAAGAGGGTGTCCGATGTGTAAAACAACCAATCAGGCCTCAGGGATAGCGCCATGGTAACAAAATATAAATATTTACCCATGTTTACGATTTTTTTTATTTATTTACATTTTGAATTCTAAAATATCGGCGTAAATTTTTTGTCTGTGTACCGGGAGAGTCCCGGAAAGGATATGATTCACAAAAAATCTTAAGTTCATGAATAATTAACCGTTAAAATAATCTCTATATATAAAAATGAAAAGGGAAAAATGTATGTACCGGTATGTATATAAGTAGGCGAGCAAGGGGGTCCAGGGGGCGCAGCCCCGGCTAGACGGAAAGCCCCGCCGAAGGCGGGGCTTTGCGTCTAGTATTAAATAATGGAGAAAAAAATAATTCGTAATGAACTTATTAGTTTTTATTTAGGTAGATTAAAGATTCTATTATCCCGAAGTAGAGTTTGTCAGTTTGATGAAGATTGTGACTGTGAAGAATTGACGAAGGGGAAGGAAGCCTCCAGTGATTAAACAAAACGTTTCGACCAAATTTATTTATTTATCTTTCTTGTTTTAAGATATATTTATATAAATCTGATGTGACTGTCGCACAGCACACAACCTTCTGTAATCGAAAGTAATTGTAATTGTAATTGTAATTGTGGTAGAGAGAGGGCGTTTCGACTACACCGGCCATTTAACGCCACAAATCTTTTTTTTCTTTTTAACAAGACATGTGAGTGTTCTTTATTGATGAGGCCAAACATCCCATGGCCCCCGGGAATCGAACCCAGGATCTCCGCCTTTCCGGGGCATAGGCGTGCTATCCATTGCACCAGGCCACCGGACCCTCGACCTGCACCAATAAAACTCACTTCCCCTTATATGCAGTTTCTTTTTTTTTTTTTTTTTTTTTTGGGGACTAACTACACAAACTGATATAACTTTATATCATGAAGGAACTTAATAATATCCTGTAACCTATCACTATCACTTAAAATGTCCTTAGGTTTTATATTATTCTTAGCCCTCTCCACAAGGAAAATAATCGAAAGTTGTGTTCTATTCAAAGTGGATTACTGTGCTTGTCAGACCAGATTTTTTGTGTCGACATATATTTAGTTTCCGACAGTACGGTACCTTCGATTTTCAAGATGTAAAATTTATAAGTTTGGCAAAATATTTATATTTTGTTACCATGTCAACCATTTCTCCAATCTTTTCTATGGAAAGTGGTCTTCAGAATATTACAATGACAAAATGAGAATATACTGTACATTTTAAAGAGAATATAAAAAATAATTGATTTTTGAATTAAAAAAAAATTTTTTGGAGCGAATTTGGAGAAAATGGAAAAAAAAACTGTAAAAGTGCATCAGTAAAGTACTAGTACTCTTTGGTCATTTTGTTCACAAGCTTCGTGCCGCGTCCCATGGGTGTGCCTAGGTTAAATATAAAATTTCAACCTCCTAGTTCTTTCCGTTTTTGAAATATTTTGTTCACAGACACACAGACAGAGAGGGAGAGAGACCATGTCGGGAATTCTACTTTTTTTTATTTCAGGAGACCTCAAAATCTCGACATCCAATTTTCGACAAGAATCCAAACTTTCTCTGTCCAAATATTAACATATATATAGGTAAGAGAAATTAAAAATAAAAATTTTTAAAATTTTTATTCTCAACTGCGTTTTGTCTATAAAATTCTGAGCTTATTAAAAAAAATCCCATCAAATTTGGGGCCGTAGTTTGTGAGTTGTGCGCAATTGAATTTGCAAAGTTTTTAATTTTTTTTATAACGTGTATTAAATGTTCCTTTAGAAACGACGAGCGGAGGGGAGGTGGCGCCTGCACCCCCCCTCCGGGCATTGTCGCCGGGGAGGGATTCTTGGAATAACAATTAAATAATTTCTAAAAACATTCTAATATCTCCATCGCAAATCTATCGATTAAATAAAGAGATTCATTTCATTAGACCCAGAGAGAATGATTTCACTTGTTAAGTTACAATAAATAATGCTCTCTCTTGGATGAGAGAGACAAATAATTAATCGTATAAAACGAGTAGTATTTATTTATTTTTATTTTATAGCGCTATTAATTATTCTATAGGCCCTCGGGGCTTGGTGTAGAGGTTAGCGTGCTAACCTCGTATACCAAACGTCGCGGGTTCGGACCCCAGGCAGTCCGATGATTTTATTTAAGCCATTTGGATACCAAATGACTTAAATAAGAATGCCTGGACCCAAGGGCGTACCCAGGATCAAATCTAGAGGGGGGCAGATCATGGCCGTCCAGGGGGGGGGGCAGATCATGGCCTTCCAGATTGTGTCATAGCTTTTTTTTATTATATAGAAAAGAAAAGCCTTCGAATTAAAGGCATAAAAACCCTCGAGTCCTAACGAGTGCCCGTTGCCATCGCCCTACCTAATTTTGTTTCGTTTCATCACTTTATAAGCATTTAATTTTTTTTTTTTTCTTGCTTCTAGAGGGGAGAAGCTGCCCCCCCTCTGCCCCTCGCTGAGTACGCCCATGCCTGGACCCCAAATAATATTAATTAAATAATATTAATATAATACTTCTGATTGGAGATTTTTATTCGATAGAGGCTCCTTTTTTGGCTGACATCCTCTCTTCCTTCATCATTCTGATTGCTGAACAGCCACTTCTATTATCAACATAATATTAATATATATTCATAACGGTTATCGTCAAAGTCTTAAATGGCCTAAGTTGCCGAAAAGACTGTGTGTATGTGTGTGTGAATGAGAAAAAAAGTGTGAATGTTTAAAAAAAAAAAAAAAAAAAAAAAAAACTATTCTCTTTTCAATATTCTCTGGATTTTAAAACATAATTTTTCTCTCTTAGAATGCACAGGCCGCAACTCTATTTTTACTTTCTCTTACCTCTATATATATGTTAATATATAGAGAGAGAAAGTATTGATCGAAATTTTGATGAAAATGCATGTTTGAGACACACTGGATCAAAAAAAAAATGGTTTTCGCAGCATGGTCTGTCTGTCTGTGTGTTTCTGTGTGAACAAAATATCTCAAAAACGAAAAGACCTGGAGGTTGAATTTTTATATTTAAGTTAGATACCCGTTACACGAAGCTTTTGAACAAATAAAAACGAATAAAACGTACTAGTAATTTAATGATATACTTTTTCAGTTTTTTTTTTTCGAATTTCTCAAAATTCCGACGATTTTGATTAAAATTCAAAAATCAATTATTTTTTAGATGTGTAACAAGCACACCAGATTTTTCAATCAATGATTGATATATAAATATAGGCCAGATATAGGCCAAAAGGGGATTGGCTGTTAGACTAGCCTGCCATCTATTGCAATAATGCTGAACTAATTTGACAGTTGATTTTTAAATAAATCATCTAAGCTTATTTTAACAATTTCTTAATTAATATGTGATTAATAATAACAATAAATTCATTTTTAAATTTAAAAAAAAAAATTAAAGATTATTGGGACAGATTGTTTTTTTGTATTTGCTTGATAAAAAAAAAATTAATTTCCTTAATTTTTTTATAAGTCAATAAAAAAATTATAGCTCGATGTCCCAATAATCTCTTATGAATAATATTTATTTATATTATTTCCTAACTCTAACTTCTACTCCTGTATTTGTTTCTAGCTAGTGAACTAATCCTTATTTCTGGATCCACCGGGTTTCTCTTCTATGCTAGAGGGATGTACTAGTTTGAGGAGCGCCTCCCTCAGCATGTCTCATAGAGTTTCCTGGGGAAAAATGAAAAATCCCGTACGGGCAGAATGTGAGCACGAAACTTCTTTATAGAAGCCGACACCCTAGCCCGCTACACAAGCGAGCCCTTCTTAATAAAAATAAAAATTAACAACGAATGGATTGGCAATTCAATCAATCCATTTCGTTCACCTATTAAATTAAATTAATAGGAGATATTTAAAGAAGAAAAAAGTAAAAAGGGACGTTTTTTTTTTTATAGTCTTTCGAAATTTAATTTTATTATTACACAGATAGAGAAATTGAGCTTTGAGAGAAAATTAACGTCTCTATTTTATATTATTATATTAATAATAATCGTCGTCATCTTTTCATTTTATGTTTTTCTTTCTCATCATCATTATTATTATATATATATATTTTTTTTTTAATTTTATTATCATATCTTTATGAAGAAGAGTTTTTTTTTTGAAGGGGGGATTTGTATTGTATGTGGTAACAAGTTAATAGAGCCCCTTCACTCCCACTACTATAAAACTTAATCGAAATTCATAACTATAGTCTCCCCCCCCTCCCTCCATCTCTCTATTTTTTTCGTCGTTAAATAGGCGGCGAATCTTGTTACAGAAATTCATGAATTTAATGTGTAAAATGGCAATTTCTCTTGTCATAAAATCGTTTTTACGATCCTCGCGTGCTTTTGATGGCTTTTTGGGTTGTAGAGTAGAACGAGAGAAGAGGGTGGAGGGGGGGGGGGGAGGATGAGTTGCTAGAGGGAGGGGGGAGAGTAGGCTCGCTCAGTTTCAAAACTTTTTTTTTTTTTATCCTCTTTCCATTCTCATTTATTTTAATTTTTTTTTTTTTTTTTTTTGTTTCTTCTATTAGTAATTTAATTTATTTCGTTGTGACCGATAATTTTGAGAAAAGATTGGATAAAATTATGTGTTAGATTTTTGGTTATTGGAATATTTTTTTAGAATGATTCACAGGAGGAGAGCCAAAAGGAGACGCTCTATCGAATAAAAATCTCCATATTTTTTTTTCTTTTCGTAGAGTGTAGTTTTTTTTTTTACTTTCTCTTACCTCTATATATATGTTAATATATATAGAGAGAGAAAGTATTGGATTCATGTCAAAAATTCGATGTCGAGATTTTGATGGATCTTCACGTGTTGAGGTCCCCTGAATCCAAAAAAGTGGTTTTCGCGACATGGTCTGTCTGTGTGTGTGTCTGTGTGTGTGTCTGTCTGTGTGTGTGTCTGTAATCAAATCAAGGATTGCATTCTAGAAATAACCAAAAGGATAAATATATCAATTAAAGAAAATGATATTACCAGAATAACTAAAATAAATAAATATAAAAGTAAAAATTCCTGTTATTTGATAAGCTTCTTATCAGTGGAAATAGCAGATGAAATTTTAAAAAATAAAAAAATGTTAAAACAAGACGAAGAATATAAAAATGTTTATATAAACCCTGATCTAACGATATATAACAAAAACCTTCTTTGGGAGATGAAAAATATGGCTAGACAATTAAAGTACAAATATGTGTGGACCAAAAGAGGGTCATTATATATGCGTGAACATGAAAATAGTAAAATTGTAAAGATAAATACTTTCGATGATTTAAATAGGCTAAAATTAGAATAAATAAAGTATATAAATAAAATAATAAGAAAAAAAAAAAAAAATTATGGATGAAGCAGAATATAAAATAAATATTCCCGAAGAAAGGGAATTCGAAAATATTCAACTTTTTAATGATTTTCTTTCAAATATTAATGATGATAATAAATTAATTAGCATTGTATCATTGAATGTGAGATCCTTAAGAACAAATTGGGATTATTTTACATTGATGACAAGTGAGATTGTGAAAAAATAGACATTATATGTTTAAGTGAAATTCGAATTAAAGAATCCGAAAATTCACTATACAAGATAGATGGTTTTAAAGCAATTTATAAAAACCGAGCCAAAAGTAATGGTGGTGGAATTGCTATCTATTATAATGAAAAATTAAAAGTAAAAGATGTTCAATATGAAACTATAAGTTATGAAAATATTCAAATGAAATTGGAAATTAATAATGAATTATATAATATATTAAAAATATATAGGCCTCCGAGCTTAGATAAAAAAGATTTCATCCACGAACTAAACAATCACATAAAAACAATAAAAGGAAAACTTATACTGTTGGGTGATATAAATATAAATTTACTGAAAGATGAAAATGAAACTCATCTATACCAATATATGATCACGGAACACAGTCTGCTGTCATTAATAAGTGGACCAACCAGATATGATGCTGCAAAAAACACTTACACATTAATAGATCATATATTGATGAGACCTATAAATAATATTAACTATATTGCTAATATCAAAAATGATATAGCAGATCATAACATGTTGGGAGTGGGAATAAATATAATCAACTCCAACATTAATAGTAAAAATATTAATAAAACAATAATTTGTGATAAAATTGTAAAAAATAAAATAAATAAAATAAATTGGAAAAAATTTAATAAGTTGAATGATGTTAATGATATTTATAATGAAATATATGAAACATTTGATAAAATCTATAAAAATTCTACTAAGAATATTGTTGTAAATAAAAAATATAATAGATGCAAACCTTGGTTCAATGAAATATTAAAACAAGACTGTGAAACTAGAGATAAATTATACAGAAAATATAGAAAAAATCCAAATAATGTGAGTGCAATGAATGATTATAAGAAATATAGAAATTTTTTTGAATAAGAAAATTTATAAAATTAAACAAGAATACTACACAAGACGGTTAAATGAAACAAAAAATAACATGAAGGAGAAATGGAAGATATTTAATGAAGTCTTAAATAAAAAAGGGAAAAAACATCTTAATTTCAAGGAAGTATTTAATGAAGAATCAACTATAATTGCTAATAAGATGGCAACTACATTCGTCGAGCAGATTCAAGACATCAAACATGAATGCGACCTCAAGATAGAATTGAATAGTGGAGGTGAAACCAACGGGAATGTTGTGAATAGTTTTGTGTATGATCCTGTCACTTTAAATGAAATTATAAAAATTATTGATGAACTCGATGATAAAAAATCCCCTGGCGTTGACAAAATTCGTGTCAAAGACATTAAACTTTGTAAAACAAAAATTGCTCCAACATTGGTCAAATTGATTAATTTAAGTATATTCCGGGGGAAATCCCATACAAACTGAAAATGTCATTGGTAAAACCATTACATAAAAAAGGCAAGTTATGTGATTATGGGAACTATAGGCCAATATCAATTATGCCAACAATTGAAAAAATAATTGAAAAATGCGTATCAAGAAGGGTTGTGCAGTTTATAGAAAAAAATCTGGTGTGACTGGCGCACAGCACACAACTTTCTCTTACCTTCGGTAATCGAAAGTTGTGTTCTGTGCTTGTCACACCAGATTTTTTGTGTCGACATATATTTAGTTCCCGACAGTACGGAACATATGAATTCAGATGTAAAATTTATAAGTATGGGAAAATATTTATATTTTGTTACCATGGCAACCATTTCTCATATCTTCCCTATGAAATACAAGAGTAAAGTGGTCTTCAGAAGATTTCAATCACAAAATGAGAATATACATTTTAAAGAGAATCTAAAAAATAAATGATTTTTGAATTTTAAAAAAAATCGTTGGAGCAAATTTTGAGAAAATCGAAAAAAACTGAAAAAGTACATCAGTAAAGTACTAGTACACTTTGGCCGATTTTGATTAAAAGCTTATTTTTCCGGTCCCGGGGGGTGTTTAACTTAAATATAAAATTTCAGCCTCCTAGCTCAATTCCTTCATACTTAAAATTGAACACACACACACCCACCCACCCACCCACCCACCCACCCACACACCCACCCACCCACAGACAGACCATGTCGCGAAAACCACTTTTTTGGATTCAGGGGACCTCAAAACGTGAAGATCCATCAAAATCTCGACATCGAATTTTTGACATGAATCCAATACTTTCTCTCTATATATATATTACATATATACATAGGTAAGAGAAAGTAAAAATAAAATTATCAAAGATTGTCAATATGGATTTAGAAAGCATAGGGGGACAGAAGATCTTTTATCGATATTTTCTGATTTTATAAATGATAATTTAAACAAACAAAATAAAGTACTGGCGTTATTTATAGACTTCTC
This sequence comes from Euborellia annulipes, assembly GCA_023213315.1. Lineage (NCBI taxonomy): Eukaryota > Metazoa > Arthropoda > Insecta > Dermaptera > Anisolabididae > Euborellia > Euborellia annulipes. The sequence goes on from JAKCPI010004100.1 coordinate 46,587, forward strand.
CAAGGCATTCGACACTTTGGGTAAAGAACAGATATTGTCTGCTTTGGAAAGTGTGGGAATTAGGGGTTTCATGAAGAATTGGTTTAAAAATTATTTTGAAGATAGAACTATGATCTTAAATATAGACAATTCATATAGTGATGTTTTTAAATTGAACTGTGGTGTGGGCCAGGGTACAATCCTTGGGCCATTAATATTTTCAGTTTTTGTTAATAATATTAACGGAATATTTGAATTTGCACGGCCCTTCATGTTTGCGGACGATCTTGTACTGGTTGTATGTCACAGAAACTTTAAAATCGCAGAAAGAAATTTGCAAAGAGATTTCAATAATTTAACTAAATGGACTCATAACAAGGGTTTAGTTATTAATAATGAAAAAACTAAAATTATGAATATACAGGCTTCACAATCCAAATTAATTAGACCAACACCTAAAATAATATTCCACGATAACAAATGTTTGCATGATAATACAGAATTAACTAAAATATTTTGTGATTGTAAAAAAATGATAGAAGAAGTGCCAGAAATTAAATACCTTGGTATAATTATAGATAATAGATTTAACTGGGAAGGACAATTTAGAAACCTGGAAGGGAAACTGAGATCACTGCTCTATGTATTTTCAAATATAAAGCATTATATAAATAATGAAGGTCTAATCACACTATACAAGTCCTTGGTGGAATCACATTTAAGATATGGTATAATAGCTTGGGGAGGTGCTGGAGTTCACGTTATTAACAAATTGCAATTAATTCAGAATAGATTTATAAAAATACTTTGTACAAAGCTTAATGTAAAAGAAAAAGATTATGTATATAAAATGTTTAAAATATTAAAAGTAAAAAAACTATATGAAAAAATAATGTTAGAAAAAAACTATTTTAAAATTGAGGTAAATAAGATAGAAAATAAATATACAACGAGATTGATGGAAAACCAAATGTTGATAAAGCCACGGACTGTGAATAAGTATGGTGGTAGAACGATAGAGTATGTGGTCACAGAACTTATAAATGAAAACAAATTATTATTAGGAATAGAGAACAATTATGATCTAAAAAATGTTTTAAGAAAAATATTTTATTGTTAAAGAAAAACAAACATGTGCACTATTAAATTGGTACCTTGAATATTGTTATTTAATAGAAAAAAAAAAAAATCTGGTGTGACTGGCGCATAGCACACAACTTTCTCTTACCTTCGGTAATCGAAAGTTGTGTACTGTGCTTGTCACACCAGATTTTTTGTGTCGACATGTATTTAGTTTCCGACAGTAGGGTACAATTGAATTCAAGATGTAAAATTTATAAGTATGGGAAAATATTTATATTTTGATACCATGGCAACCATTTCTCCTATCTTTTCTATGGAGTACAAGAGTAAAGTGGTCTTCAGAAGATTTCAATCACAAAATGAGAATATACATTTTATAGAGAATCTAAAAAATAATTGATTTTTGAATTTTAAAAAAAATCGTTGGAGCAAATTTAGAGAAAATCGAAAAAAACTGAAAAAGTGAATCAGTAAAGTGCTAGTACTTTTTGGTCGATTTTGTTCAAAAGCTTCGTGTCACGTCCCATGGGGGTGCCTAACTTAAATATAAAATTTCAACTTCCTAGCTCTTTTCGTTCTTGAGATATTTTGTTCACAGACACACAGACACACAGACACACAGACAGACACACACACACACAGACAGACCATGTCGCGAAAACCACTTTTTTGGATTCAGGGGACCTCAAAACGTGAAGATCCATCAAAATCTCGACATCGAATTTTTGACATGAATCCAATACTTTCTCTCTATATATATATTACATATATACATAGGTAAGAGAAAGTAAAAAAGAATTTATGTATATATGTTGTAACTGGGGCGGTTCTGTCTGCAGATAAAACAATTTAGTTTTCGCGGACGGACTGCCCTAGAAGAGAGAAGGAAGAAGAAAATTGTAAGATATTTGTATTATTTCTTTTTGTATAGAACTGGAACAATAAATTTGAATTGAATTGAATTGAATTGAATTGTGTGTGTGTCTGTGTGTGTGACTGTGAACAAAATATCTCAAGAACGAAAAGAGTTAGAAGGTTGAAATTTTATATTTAAGTTAGGCACCCCCATGGGACCTGACACGAAGCTTTTGAACAGAATCGACCAAAGAGTACTAGCACTTTACTGATGCACTTTTTCAATTTTTTTCGATTTTCTCAAAATTTGCTCCAACGATTTTTTTTTAAATTCAAAAATCAACTATTTTTTAGTTGCTCTTTAAAATGTATATTCTCATTTTGTGATTGAAATCTTTTGAAGACCACTTTACTCTTGTACTCCATAGAAAAGATAGGAGAAATGGTTGCCATGGTAACAAAATATAAACATTTTGCCATACTTATAAATTTTACATCTTGAAAATCGAATGTACCGTACTGTCGGAAACTAAATACATGTCGACACAAAAAATCTGGTGTGACAAGCACAGTACACAACATTTGATTACCGAAGGTAAGAGAAAGTTGTGTGCTGTGCGCCAGTCACACCAGATTTTTTTATTTAATTCATATTCTGAAAACCAGAGGGGGGGGGGGGCTCAAACTCTACATTTTCCGGGAGCCTCCCCGGGAAACAGCAGCCAGGAAAAATAAAAAAAACTTTATATATCGTTGCCGACGTTTCTGGTGCTAGTCGCACTCATGCTCAGGGCACGCAAAACACACATGAAATCAATTTCCAGTACCGCATAACATGTACTAAATTTTGACAATTTTGTGTGCCCTGAGGATGCGAGCGACTAGCACCCGAAACGTCGGCAATGAAATATAAAGTTTATTATTTATCAATGAATATCTACAGCCATTCAACTCAAGAAATTCTATCTACATTTTCCTTTCGATTCTTAATTTCTCAATTTTAATATTTTAGGCTGAAACGCACTCCAATTGAAAAAAACGCTCTTCGACAAAACGTTTTGTCCAAGAGCAAAACATTTTGCTTAATGCTAACGCACAGCGATTAGGTAAAATAAAATATTTATACCTACTTGAGGAAAAAGAGAAACAAATAGAGGATTAACAACTGTTTATTACAGATAAAAAATATTTTTTCTAGGAATCAACAGATAACGCTTTAATTTAATCCTCTATAATGATTAAGATTTAAAAATCTGGTGTGTCTTTTGCACAGCACACAACTTTCTCTTACCTTCGGTAATCGAAAGTTGTGTTCTCACACCAGATTTTTCATGTCGACATATATTTAGTTTCCGCCGATATTCAAGATGTAAATTTTTTTTTTTTTTTTTTTTTTTTAAACATTCACACTTTTTTCTCATTCACACTCACACTCACACACACATTCACACTGTCTTTTCGGCAGCTCAGGCCATATAAGACATTTACGATAACCGTTATTTATGAATTTATATATATTAGGGTCCAGGCATTTTTATTTAAGCCATCTGGTATCCAGATGGCTTAAATAAAATCATCGGACTGCCTGGGGTCCGAACCCGCGACGTTTGGTATATGAGGTTAGCACGCTAACCTCTACACCACGCCCCGTGGGCGATGTAAAATTTATAAGTATGGGAAAATATTTATATTTTGTTACCATGGCAACCATTTCTCCTATCTTTCCTATGAAGTACAAGAGTAAAGTGTGCTTCAGAAGATTTCAAGGGCAAAATGAGAATATACATTTTAAAGATAATCTAAAAAATAATTGATTTTTGAATTTTAATCAAAATAGTTGAAGCGAATTTTGAGAAAATCGAAAAAAACTGAAAAAGTACATCCGTAAAGTACTAGTACTCTGTGGTCGATTTTGTTTAAAAGCTTCCTGTCAGGTCCCATGGGGGGGGGGCCTAACTTAAATATAAAATTTCAGTCTCATAGCTAAATTTCTTCATGCTTAAAATTGAACACCTACCCAAATCTCGAATTTTTGACATGAATCCAATACTTTCTCTCTATAAATATATTAACATATATAGAGGTAAGAGAAATTAAAAAATCGGACATTTCATGTGTTCCAACCCCAATATATGTATGGTAATTCCGAATATCGATAAAAAAGAAAGGTATTTTTGACCAATCAATGATAGATTCCCTTTTAAGGAAGTGAATTGTGCGTGGGTGGGTGTCTTTTGAATTCCTTTTTAATAAAAGATATAAAGTCGGTCTCGTTAGGTGAATAAAGAAAGAGAAGGTGCTCTCTTATTAGAGGTTGATTAGCGAGCCGCCCGGGATATAGATATCTTTGTTTTGGCACTTGAATGGTGACGGAGGCAAAGGAAGAGAAGACTCCGCCCACCCTCACTCTGTCTATCTTCTGTCTTATTATCCCCATCCAGGGGTAGGGAAGGGGAGATATTCAAGATAGCATCTCCGAAGGCCGTCGCCAATTGATATATTTCCTTCATTAATAAAGGCATTAACATATAAAGGCCTCACAAGACAACTTTGCATTCGTTCGTTCACCAAACTCTATTTCCATATCATTTGAATACTTTTACTTTTTTTTTTTTTGTTTTTATTTATTATTTTAAAAATAAAAATGTTTAAATGCAATTCATATATAAAATTTAATAAATGGTTTGGCCAAAAAAAAAAAAAAGTTTCTAAAGCCGTAGTCAACTCATTTCAGGCAAATAATAGAAAAAAGTAAAATACATGGATATGGAGAAAATATACACCAGCGAGTTGCTTTCCACAATTAAAATAATTTATTCTGCAAATATTTCGGAATGCCTACGCAATCCATCTTCAGTGCATCAACTGGAACATTAAAAGATATACATTGTACAGCTGATAGGCAATTTTTTACAACATTATATCAATATACGTACATTACACATATGTGGAGCGTGTGTTAATTATAAAATTTTTTGTATGAGAAGCCATTCAACAATTAGGGTGAACTTTTTAATGTGCAAGTCACTGAGGGAAACTAAAAACAATAAATCATCACATAGTACAATTAGGTGGTAGGTAATATATTGTTAACTCATACTCACAACTATACATGTAAGTATTTTTATACAGTTGATCAGATTCCCTTGTAACAGTTATATCTTTTAATGTTCCAGTTGATGCACTGAAGATGGATTGCGTAGGCATTCCGAAATATTTGCAGAATAAATTATTTTAATTGTGGAAAGCAACTCGCTGGTGTATATTTTCTCCATATCCATTACCTCAACGATCTGTCCCAGCAAAATTTTAACTTCTACTAAAAGTAAAATACATATTACAAAATTCAATTTATAACTGTGATGTTATATTCATAAGAGCATAAGAGAAATGGATGCCATGGTAACAAAATATAGATATTTTTCCATGTTTATGAATTTTCCATCTTGATTTCTATTACATGTATATCGGTGGAAACTAAATATATAAAAAAATCTGGTGAGACAGGCACAGAACACAAGTTACGATTATCGAAGGTAAGAGAAAGATGTGTGCTGTGCGACCAGTCACATCAGACCTTTTCTTAAAGAATTCAGGGATGGAGCTCGGATTGACAGTCATACGGACACTCAGCCATTATACATATAAAGAAATACATATTGATAGATTTTTCTTAAGGGATAAGTGGGTTTGTTGTATTTTTTAATAAGCCAGATATGTGTTTTATTCATAAAAGGGTATAAGATTTAATTTTTAATTAAATTAAAGAAATAATAATTATAATAATAATAATTAATTAATAATTATTATTATTATAATTATAATTAATTGCCTTTAATTTTTTGTAAGAAAATGCAAAACTCAATGCTTTCCAATGGGCAAATTAATTTTCTGCAATTTTTTGCTCTTCCCCTTCTTGAAGTTTCCATAACGTCTCTAAAAGACTATAAAATTTCGTTTCAAAATTCCATCGGGAAGTTGGTGAAACAGAGCGGGACAGAGAGACGGACACTTCGATATTATATATATAGAAGACCATCTTTTGAAACCAAAATTTATAGTCTTAAGCCGGGTCAAGATGGGTGTAACCTAACGTAATGTAAAGGTGCCTCTAGAACGGCACTACCAACATTACATATATCGTTCGCGACTGATCCAAAAGGTCTCGCAGTGCTCGTTTAGACGTCTTTCGTGTTGAGTTCGTGTGCTCGAACGTGGTTACTTTTCATGTTACATTATATTACATGTTACGCCCGTCTGGACCCGGCTTTATAGATGGAGAGTTCAGGGGAAATGCAAATCTCAAAAGGAGAGGAGCAAAAAATTTCTGGATCTCCTTAATTTGTTCATTGGTAAGCATTGAATTTTGCCTTGCCTTATGAAAAATTAAAGCCAAAGGTGAGGCAAGGTTGAGTTCTGTCCCTCCCGTCACATCATATTTTTTTATGGTGCGCGTCTCGAAAAGCCGTTAGAAGAACATTCAATACCTAGTTACTCTAGGCCATAGGCGTAGCCGAGGGGGGGGGGGGTTTGGGGGTTCAAACCCCCCCCATCATGGGACCCAAGTCATGACTAAATATTTAATACAAATTATATTTCGCATAGGGTAAGAGAAGGTAAAATATAATAATTTACTCTAGCTAAAAACACAAACCAAAATGATTTATAAATACCTTAAAATAATCTTAAATTTTTGAAAAAAATTTCTTGATCCCCCATCAAAAATTTCTGGCTACGCCAATGCTCTAGGCGGCAAGAGATGGCGTTAGTTTTTCCCATAGGGATACAAGGGATTTATTCCATTTCATTTGAAAGTTTCCAGCAAATCAATTAAAGGTAAAAAATTAATTATTTTTTAACACAATGATTACTAATTTAATTATCTATAAGTTATAGAGCGGATTTTTTAAAAATATTTTTTATTTAATGCGATTAATCTAAAAAAAAAAAATTTATTTTTTCGAAGATCAAAAAAAGGGCTTTGAATAGCTTTAATTTAAAAAAAATTTGAGGTCGATAGCGTCAAAATTGTGGCCGCTGGAAACTCCCAAAATTAGCACCCCGAGACGCGCACCTTAACGTTTAAGGTGCGCGTCTCGGAGTGCTAATTTTGGGACTTTCCAGCGGCCACAATTTTGAAGCTATCGACCTCAAATTTTTTTTAAATTAAAGCTATTTAAAATATCTACAACTTATAGAAGCCCTTTTTTTTGATTTTCAAAAAAAAAAAATTTTTTTTTAGATTAATCGCATTAAATAAATGATATTTAAAAAAAAGGAGCTCTATAAGTTGTAGATAATTAAATTAGTAATCATTGTGTTAAAGAATAATTAATTTTTTGCCTTTAATTAATTAGCTGGAAAGTCTAGAATGAAATGGATCAAGTTGCATGTATTCTAATGGGGGAACACTAACGCCATCTGGTGCCGCCTCGAGTCAATCGTGTTTTAACGGTTTTCCGAGACGCGCACCTTAAAGAAAATTTGGAAATCTTTGAGAAAAATAGTACTAAAAGTACTAACTAATATTGTATTTAAACTTTTCCTAGTCAAATGAAATTATTTATTTCTATTAGAGAGAGTGAGAGAGAGGCAGTAAGCGTTTCAATCGATGTCTCCTCTCTCGCTTATCTGGATGCTGTTGTTGCCATTGTTCTCCAGGGAGCACAAATCTTGTGCGCCACACACGAAAGCACGTTCTCCCCCCCCCTCGCCATCTATCCTTTCTATTACCACCCATCTCTCTCTACCTCTCTTTATTTTTTACTTATAATAATTAGCTTTAAACACAAACATGTTAAGAAACCGAATTGCTAATTTCTGACAAAAATTACACTGTTCTACATAAACCTATTAATTTTTAACGAAATTATGTGTTATTAAAATCAGGTTCCAGCGTTATCCAAATACCCAGGAAATCTTCTAAGCAAAAACTCTACTTGTTATTTTGCTTATAATTTAGTTAATAATTAACCGATTTGCAAGAATTAAATTTTTAGGGGTGCCCAAAGTTTAAAAGTCAGGTGTGACTGGTCGCAGAGTACTTCTCTTTACTTATAATAATTTTGTAGCATTTAAGTGATCGTTACCTTCGGTAATCGAAAGTTCTGTTCTGTGCTTGTAAGACCAGATTTTTTTGTGTCGAGATATTTTAGTTCCCACCGACATATTAAAATTCAAGATGTAAAATTTATAAACATGGGATCTCTTACCTCTATATATATAGAGAGAGAAAGTATTGGATTCATGTTAAAAATTCGATGTCGAGATTTTGACGGATATACACGTTTTGATGTCCCCTGAATCCAAAAAAGTGGTGTGTCTGTCTAAGTGTCTGTGGGTGTGTGTTCAAGTTTAAACATCAAGTAATTGAGCTAGGAGGTTGAAATTTTATATTTTTATTATTTATTTATTTATTAAAATACAAAATCAATTACAAAAATACATTCTTGATAAATTTAAATAAATATAGTCAACATTACGATTAAGAATTTGCATAAGAAATTTTATTGGGGGGAGGGGGTAGTTCTAAGTTGTGACATAATATTTGTAGCGGGGTGAGTTTTTATGTGACTAACTGTGGCATGGAGGAGGGGTTTAGAAAATCGCCAAAAAAGGCGTTACGTAATACACAGAGTGTGGGCGACCCCATATTAAGTATAAACATTTTTTTAATAAAACCTCTGTATTAGAGAGGGGCAGAGCCATCGGTGTTAAGCTTTATCGGGTATTTGAAAAATATTTTTGGGTATGGTGAGAGAAGGATATTTAAAAATGAGTTCGAAACCTCCCCAAAAAAAAAAAAAAAAAATTATATATACGCCCCTGGTTAAATACTAACCTACGATAAACCTGTGATATATTAATTTGAAAGAAATTAGAGAGACCAAAAAAGGTATATTAATTTTAAATAATAAATAAATCAATTTAGGGATCTTAAAAAATTAAATCTGCTCTTATATTAAAAACTAATCCCATGGTAAAAGCAAGTGGTTCAGGCACTCCCCGTCAGATAGCAGCACCATCCATTCGAATGTCTTCGGCAATCGAAAGTTGTGTTCTGTGCTTGTCGCAGGGCCGGAACTAGGAGATTTTTTAGGGGGGGCAAAATTTAATTTGCCGCCCCCTCCTTAAAATTTTCCCTGATCTCAAAAATTTTTTTTTTTCGCGGAACCAAATTTTTCCGTCCGAAAAAATATTTTACCTTTTTTTTAGAGACGCAAAATTTGCCGCCCCCTGATATCTGCCGCCCGGGGCACGTTGCACCCACTGCCCCCCTAGATCCGGCCCTGGCTTGTCGTACCAGATTTTTCGTGTCTACATATATTTATTTGGTTTCCGCCGATACATTAGAATGAAAGATGTAAAATTTATATACATAGGAAAATATTTATATTTTGTTACCATGGCAACCATTCCTAACTTTTTTCCTATAAAGTACAAGAGTAAAGCGGTCTTCAAACAATTTAGAGAGCAAAATGAGAAAATACATATTAAAGAGCATCGAAAAAATAATTGATTTTTAAATTTTAATGAAAATCGTTGGAGCGAATTTTGAGAAAATCGAAAAAAACTGAAAAAGTACATCAGTAAAGTACTAGTACTCTTTGGCTGATGTTGATAAAAAGCTTATTTTCGCGTTTCAGGGGGATGTCTAACTTAAATATAAAATTTCGGCTTCCTAACTCAATTCCTTTATGCTTAAAATTGAACACCCACCCACCCACACACCCACAGGGAGTTGCGGCATGGGCATTCTAAGAGAGAAAAAAAAATTATCTTTTAAAACGGAGAGAATATTGAAAAGAGAATAATCAATAGCACTATATAATAATTAAATACTAGTCGTTTTAAACAATTAATTATTTGTCTCTCCCATCCAAGAGAGAGTATTATTTATTGTTACTTAACAAGTGAAATCATTCTCTCTGGGTCTAATGAAATGAATCTCTTTATTTAATCGATAGATTTGCGATGGAGATAATAGAATGTTTTTAGAAATTATTTAATTGTTATTCCAAGAATCCCTCCCCGACGACAATGCCCGGAGGGGGGTGCAGGCGCCACCTCCCCTCCGCCCGTCGTTTCTAAAGAAAGATTTAATACACGTTATAAAAAAATTAAAAACTCTGCAAATTCAATTGCCTAGAACTCGCAAACTACGGCCCTAAATTTGATGGGATTTTTTTTAATAAGCTCAGAATTTCATAGACAAAATGTAGTTGAGAATAAAAATTTTAAAAATTTTCATTTTTAATTTATATTACCTCTATATATGTTAATATTTGGACAGAGAAAGTTTGGATTCATGTCAAAAATTCGTTGTCGAGATTTTGACAGATATACACGTTTTGAGGTCCCCTGAATCCAAAAAAGTGGTTTTCGCGACATGGTCTGTCTGTGTGTGTGTCTGTGTGTCTGAGAAAAAAAAATATCTCAAGAACGAAAAGAGCTAGGAGGTTGAAATTTTATATTTAAGTTTGGCACCCCCATGGGACGTGACAGGAAGCTTTTGAACAAAATCCACCAAAGAGTACTAGTACTTTACTGATGCACTTTTTCAGTTTTTTTTTAATTTTCTCAAAATTCGCTTCTAATATTTTTTTTTTAATTCATAAATCAATTATTGTTTAGATGTTCTTTAAAATGTATATTCTCATTTTGTGATTGTAATATTCTGAAGACCACTTTACTCTTTTACCCCATAGGAAAGATAGGCGAAATGGTTGCCATGGTAACAAAATATAAATATTTTCCCATATTTATAAATTTTACATCATAAATTCTAATATATCGGCGGAAACTAAATATATGTCGACACAAAAAATCTGGTGTGACAAGCACAGAACACAACTTTCTCTTGTCGAAGTGTAAGAGAAAGTAGCGTGCTGTGCGACTAGTCACACCAGATTTTTTTAATTTTAATATTATTTCATCATTAGCGAGTTTATTTTTGATTTGGTTATATGTTAGAAGTTAGCAGCACGATATGTAAATAATTTACAAGGGGAAACAACAAAATACTGTATGCTTATAGTTAGCTATTAATTGAATTGGCTACCATTCAATTGAAAGAATGAATGGGTTTTAAACGGCCTCAGATGCCGAAAAAGTCCTTGAAAAAGCTAAGGGATCCATTAATTTCATATTCAATAATTTCTTCTTTTTTTTTATTTCATTTAGACCCTGTTTATTTAAATTGATTAAATAAATTTTTGTCGCATGAGACGGGATGCGAACCCGTGACCCTTGGGCCAGCATATTAACCACTACACCAACGGCCGAAGGCTAATATCTTGTTAAAAATTAAAACCCAAGTTGGAGTTTGCTAGAGTAATAAACTAAAGGAAAGGATGAGAGAATATTTTGTTTTGGGAATAGTTCAAGTAAATGCCGCTAGAGAGCAGCAAAATGCAGGTAATTATTTTTTTCTCTTATTATTTTTGAAATCGCCATAGAAAAAGCTGGAACATAATAAAATTAAATAAATTCGACATCTTTCAATCGCGGATCGCACTTCAATAAAATTTGAAAATGCCTTTTATTCAATATTTTGCACTCGATCAATAAAACAGTGAAATATTAATAAATTTTTTTTCAAATAATTTGTAATCAAACCAAATGAAAAAATTTTTATCGCTGGTGATGGGAAGTGACCGGGTCCCCGGCACGAGAAGCTACTGTCTTCTCTCTGAGCCACGGGTCACGGGCAATAATATTTATTTATTTAAAAAAAGTTATTTCAGAATTGGTCAAAATTCCCTACACATAGGGTTACCACAATTTATTGAGGCCTGACGGACAGACGACCAGGTGGTCAGGGGGATATGGAAAAATTTTTAAAAAAGCTTTATTTATAAGCATTTTAAATTTTATGGGGCACCGAAGGTGCGACGAGGAGTAAAATTCCCCAATTTGGCCACGTTTTCAATTCATATTAGTAAAATCCGGACATTTTTCAGATCCGGGCGCCAAATCGGACAAAATTATAAATTTTGAGGTTAAAGGACCCAGGCCCCCTCAGGAAAAAAATTTCAAGAAAATGATTATAAAAGACAATGTGGAGGAAGGCCGTAATACAGATTAAAGACGAAATGAAACAAGACTTCTATCGGCCCGAATTATTTATTTTTCCTCTGTCGACGTTTCGGGGACTAAACGTCACAAATATTCAGGACAAAGGTGTTAAAAAATTATTTTCTCTGCCTCCTTCAATTGTTACCTAATTTAGATTGTTAGTATACTTAATACTATACAGTAGGGCTGGACGGTAAACCGGTTTACCGGTAAAAACCGGTAAAAAATTTTTACCGAAAACGCGGTAACGAACCTCTAATTCGGTAAAAACCGGTTTTTTCCGAAAGTCGGTAAAAACCTATTTTTCCGGGCGGTAAAAAATTTTGGTTCGGCGAGAAAAAAATGTTCCGCGGCGGCAAACCAAATTGTGGTTCCGCGGCAAATTTCTGTCCCGCGGGCGGCAAAAAATTGGCGTCTCTAAAAAAAAGCTAAAATATTTTTCCGGCCGGGGAAAAATTTTAGTTCTGCGAAAAAAAAAATGTTTCGGCAAAAAATTGGCGTCTCTAAAAAAAGGTAAAATATTTTTTCCGGGCGGGGAAAAATTTCGGTTCCGCGAAAAAAAAAAAAAAAAAATTTTGGTTCCGCAAAAAAAAAAAAAAAAAAAATGCTTCGGCAAAAAATTGGCGTCTAAAATTTTGGTTCCGCGAAAAAAAAATGTTTCGGCAAAAAATTGACGTCTCTAAAAATAAGGTAAAATATTTTTCCGGCCGGGGAAAAATTTTGGTTCCGCGAAAAAAAAAATGTTTCGGCAAAAAATTGGCGTCTAGGTAAAATATTTTTTCGGCCGGGGAAAAATTTTGGTTCCGCAAAAAAAAAAAATGTTCCGCGGCGGCAAAGTTTGGTTCCGCGGGCGGTAAAAATTTTTACCGACTTTCGAGAAAAACCGGTTTTTTTTTCATTATCGAGGTCGGTAATGAAAATCCATTACCGTCCAGCCCTACTATACAGATTCCTCTGCTTGTATATTTCCTGAGCCACCATCAGAGTTAATGTTTTATAGTATTAAGTATACTAACAGTCTAACTTACGTAACAACTGAAGGAGGCAGAGAAAAGAATTTTTTAACACCTGAAGATGGGTGACGTTTAGTCCCCGAAAGAGGAAAAATAAATAATTCGGGCCGATAGAAGTCTTGTTTCATTTCGTTGAAAATGATTTTGTTTATTAAAATTTTAACCAAGAAAAATATTTCCTTATTAGAATTTTAAGGTTTGAGTGCAGAGCCCGGGGAGAACCCCCCCCTGTCTGCGGCCCTGCCTACAAGTCGCAAACTGAGATAATAGAATAAAACTGACAAGTGACCAGCCGGAATTGTATTTCAGATATTATCTTCTCGTCTTCTCTCGGCGTCACAAAAGAGGAAAAAAATTTTAAAATAATTATTTGATAAGAGCAATAAAATTTTAAACGAGCTTTTAGAGGGCTAATAATAAAAAAATAAAAGCAATAAAATATGATTTCGGAATAAACAAGACAGTAAATATTTTTACGAACTACCTTCTGTTAAATTTGTGCAAATATTATTATTTTAATTAAACATGGTCCATTTATTATGAAAGATTCAAGTCTATTTCGTTCTTTTGTGTAAATTTTAATAGATTCTTAAACATTCTGAGAATTTCAAAGCGCACAAGAGCCAATGACAAGGGCAAAGAGTAAATTTAATAAAGAACCGTACGGTGGCGCCATCCTGGCGGTGATTCGGATGAACTAATTAACCTTTATTCTATTTTACAAGTATAATATACTCAACTAAAGGGTCCAGATAAATAAATAATTTTACTCACTATTTAATGAGAAAAGATGAAATTAAGGGGTTGTCTTGATATACACACAATCACAAACACTAACACAATGTTAACACTCATGGGCGTAACTAGAGAATTTGGCTGGGGGGGGGGGCATGGGACAAGCTATTCTCCGGAGGGCCTGGAAAGCCCCCATATTTTCTCAATTTTTCTTGGGGCAGGGAGGTTTCTGGGGGGGGGCTGCCCCCCGGCACCCCCTAGTTACGCCCATGCCTCTCCAACCCCTAACCCGTTACGTAATATGTGAACAACCCCTAAGGTATTTATTTAAAATTTATATAATATTCTTTTATTTAATAAAAATTGGGAGTGCGGAGATTGCTAATAACGAGAAATAAAAAAAAAAAAAAACTGAAAATTTTATATACAGATAAAAGGGAAAATTTCAGTGAATATAGAACGATGATCCTTTTTATTTTATTTATTTGATTGGTTGAACGGATGGTTAGATTAAAGAAAAAATATATTCTTAATTATTCAATTTTAGTTCCATATGAATATTCTCTAGGAAATTCTAAACTCATTACAAAAGATCCGATGCGAATTGGACGTGCGGTTGCCGAGTTATAGACATTTGATTTATCAAGATTTTATTCATTTCCAATCTTAATTTATTTCGTGCTCTTAAATTGGCCAAAGGAGGGGAGGGTCGCGGGTGACAGCAGCCCCCACCCCACCGCTCTGATTGTCGCTGAGGAGAAAACGCGCCAGGCGCCCCCTCCCCCTTCCCTCTTTTCTAAGAAAAATGATTTCTCTTTTTAAAAATAATAATTTAACAGCTTTTAAGTTAATTTTTTTTTTTTTTTGACATTTGGAAGAATTATAAAAATTGAACGAGAAAAAATAAAGGGTCGGACTAAGCCGAGCGCACAACTTTGCCCACCCACTACTCAAGAAAAAAATATTTGTCCCCCCCCCTGATGGTCCGATGTTATACATATTATATATCATTTTACTCGGGAGAAAGTCTAGTTTCTGAATATATAAAAAAATTATAGGTTATGTAAGAAAAAATTTTTGTCCCTACCCTAGAGCCCCTCCTAATGGTCCGATGTTTACCAAAAGCTTTTCACTTCTTGGCCTCTACCCCTAGTTTATGGGTGCAAAATTTCAAAACAACTGAACAAATAGTTTTTGAGTTTTTGATGACGAAAATAATTACCACAAACATACACACACACAGACATCATTCCAAAAACTTCTTAAATGGATTCAGGGGACCTCAAAACGTATTTTGGCAGCTTCAGAAAAATTTCGATTTTTTTTACGATTAGGCCTACATTAACTTTACCTGTCCAACCTACGGTTGATGGGCAAAGTTAAAAATTAATTAAGCAGTCGGAGAATATTGCCAAATAAATGATAGTTATATATTTAGTGAGATGTAAAATCTTTCAATTCTTCATCATCACATGGTTGTTATATTTATTTGAACACAAGCGATATTCCGATCTTGTATTACTGCAAATATCAAACTGTAAAATTTAATTTAGATGAAATGATTTGAGTACTTCAAACAATTTTCACAAAATATTACTGATGTACTTTTTAAAAGGTCATCTAAATAATTGATTTATATGAATTTTAATCTAAAAAGTAAAAGATTCAAATTCTGTTACCATGCCATCCATTTCACCTATCTTTCCAATGAAGAACAAGAGTAAAGTGTGCTTCATTAGATTTTAATGGCAAAATGAAAATATACATTTTAAAGAGCATCTAAAAAATAATTGTTTTATTAATTTAAAAAAAAAATCGTTAAAGCAAATTTTGAGAAAATCGAAAAAAACTGAAAAACTACATCAGTAAAGTACTAGTACTTTTTGGTTGATTTTAATCAAAAGCTTATTTCCACGCCTCAGAGGGGTGTCTAACTTAAATATAAAATTTCACCCTCCTAGCTCAATTTCTTCATGCTTAAAATTGAACACCCATAGGCAAGAGAAGGTAAAAAAAAAAATAGGGGAGGGGGCCGTGAGATATTTATTTGGTTCCCAACGGGGCTGCGACTCAAAAAGTTTAACAAGCACTGAACTAAAGGTCTAAAGGGATGGATTTTATTATTTAATATATTTATGAGAAATAAGCATCTCTTTGATTGAAGACAAAATATTTTGAAATTTTATTTTTTCTCAAAGGATTGAATTTTTTATGGATAAATATGCATTCTTTTATTCTTATAGTTAAATAAAGTTTCAAATAAAATTTTATAAAAGCATAAAAAGATGAAATCAATCAATTTGGCAATTATTTCAAATGATGGGAGAGCATCAATTTGTTTTTTCTAATTCGATCGGCGCCCAGAGTGCAGCCAGGGAGCCTCGCTTCACTCTCGTCTAGGCTTTTCTTCACGCGCACAATCGCTTTTCAAAAAAATCTCTCTATTATTTGTCGTTGGATTTGTGGAAAAATACAAAACTGGTCTTTTCAATCAATTATAAAGCTATAGACATTTTTTTGTTAAACTACGCCCACATAAAATGGGGGTTTATTAATTGCCTTTTACATCTTCAAATTTTAACTTCCTCTCTTTCATTTTCTAATTATCCTAATTTATTGTTTTTTAATTAAAAAAACATATTTAGGCTTTGATATTGATTGAATAATTTATTATATAAAATATTCAAGCAAAAACAATGAAATTTTAGTCTCAAAACGTTCTGAAAATGATTAAAAATCGATTTTCCAAATTTATTTTGACATATTGATTTTTACTTTCTCTTAAAATTCAAAAATCAATTATTTTTTTGATGCTGTTCTCATTTTGCTTTCAAAATTGTTTGAAGACCACCAAGGGCGTAACTAGAGAATTTGGCTGGGGGGGGACCAGCTATCCTCCGGTGGGCCTGGAAAGTCCAATATTTTCTCAATTGAAATCTAATCCCAAATGTGTTGCAAGTGATTCAGGTATTCGCCGTCAGATAGCAGCACCATCCATTCAAATGTTATACCAGACAAAAAAACTATGTAAGGGCCTAATAGAAGAAATTTTAGGGAAGAAAATTTAAAAAAATATAAATTCAGAGATTTTATATATATTTTTTTTTTTTTTTTTGTTTTTGTTTTCCAAAAAAGAACAATTGAGGGAATTATTTATCTAAAAAATATAATACAAATTTAAAAATCTGGTGTGACTGGTGCACAGCACACAACTTTCTCTTACCCTTCGGTAAGAGAAAGTTGTGCACCGTGCTGGTCTCACCAGATTTTTTGTGTCGAGATATATTTAGTTTCCGATAGCACCTTAGTTTCAAACTTGCATTTTAAATGTTGACTGCTTCAAATAAACTATGGTTATTTTTCAAAATTTTAATCTCATATTTGGATATTTTATACACAATATAGAATCGTAAATAAATACAAAATTTCATAAGAATTGGAAAAAAAAATTTTTAAATGCGTAAAAAGTTCCAAAGGGGACCCCCTTTTGAATCGAAATTAACATACAAATCCCTATAGGAAATTAACATAGGGCCTATGGGCGGAAAATGAATTTAAAACGAGTAGAAACATGAATATCCATCAAAATCTGGACATCGAATTTTTGACATGATCGCAATACTTTCTCTCTATATATAGGGTAAGAGAAAGTAAAAATTACTGAAAATTATATCAAATTTAAATGTTTATTTTTAAAACACATTTCTCAACTTTGCCCACCATCCGTAGGTTGGATAGGTAAAGTTAATGTTATAGTAACAAAAATCGAAATTGAACTGAGGCTGCCCAAATGCAATTTGGGGATGCCACAATCAATTTGAGTAGTTTTCGGAATGATCCCTGTGTGTTAATTTTGAAATTTTGCATAGCCTACATAAGATATTTAGAAGTAGAGGCCAAGAACTGAAAAGCTTTTGGTGAACATCAGACCATTAGAGGGGGGGGAGCTCTTTAAGTCGAGGGCAATATATTTTTTCTTTTATATATTCAGAAATTAGGATTTCTACCGGCTAAATTGATATACTGTATAATAAAAAATATTTAGTAAAACTAAAAATTAAATTCTTTTGATTAATGAAAGCCTAAACTAACAGAAAAAATATTTATACTGTACAGGCTGTATATTTGTGTATCTGTTATAAAAATTATTTAAAATCGAAAGTTTAGCTTAAAAATCTGGTGTGACTGGTCGCAAAGCACAAAACTTTCTCTTACCTTCGGTAAGTGAAAGTTGTGTTCTGTGCTTGTCACATCAGATATTTTGTGTTGACATGTATTTAGGTCCCGACAGTACGGATCATTTGAATACAGATGTAAGATTTATAAGTATGGGAAAATATTTATATTTTGATACCATGGCAACCATTTATCCTATCTCTCCTATGAAGTACAAAAGTAAAGTGGTCTTCAGAAGATTTCAATCACAAAATGAGAATATACATTTTAAAGAGCATCTAAAAAATAATTGATTTATGAATTAAAAAAAAAAAATCGTTGGAGTGAATGTTGAGAAAATCGAAAAAAAACTGAAAAAGTGCATCAGTAAAGTACTAGTACTTTTTGGTGGATTTTGTTCAAAAGCTTCCTGTCACGTCCCATGGGGGTGCCTAACTTAAATATAAAATTTAAACCTCCTAGCTCTTTTCGTTCTTGAGATATTTTGTTCACAGACACACAGACAGAGAGACAGACAGTCGTGAAAACCACTTTTTTGGATTCAGGGGACCTCAAAACGTGTATATCCGTCAAAATCTCGACAACGAATTTTTGACATGAATCCAAACTTTCTCTGTCCAAATATTAACATATATAGAGGTAAGAGAAATTAAAAATGAAAATTTTTAAAATTTTTATTCTCAACTGCATTTTGTCTATGAAATTCTGAGCTTATTAAAAAAAATCCCATAAAATTTGGGGCCGTAGTTTGCGAGTTGTACGCAATTGAATTTGCAGAGTTTTTAATTTTTTTCTAACGTGTATTAAATCTTCCTTTAGAAACGACGAGCGGAGGGGAGGTGGCGCCTGCACCCCCCCTCCGGGCATTGTCGGCCGGCGAGAGAGGCTGCTATTCTTGGAATAACAATTAAATAATTTCTAAAAACATTCTAATATCTCCATCGCAAATCTATCGATTAAATAAAGAGATTCATTTCATTAGACCCAGGGAGAATGATTTCACTTGTTAACTAACAATAAATAATACTCTCTCTTGGATGGGAGAGACAAATAATTAATTGTTTAAAACGACTAGTATTTATTTATTTTTATTTTATAGTGCTATTAATTATTCTCTTTTCAATATTCTCTCGATTTTACTTATATATTTTACATCTTGCATTCTAATATATCGGTGGAAACCAAATATATGTCGACATGAAAAATCTGGTTTGACAAGCACAGAACACAACTTTCGATTGCCGAAGACATTCGAATGGATGGTGCTGCTATCTGACGGGGAGTGCCTGAACCACTTGCTCTTAGCATGGGATTAGTTTTTAATATAAGAGCAGATTTAATTTTTTGAGATCCCTAAATTTATTTATCGCTACAAATTTTATGTCACAAAATAGAACTACCCCTCCCAACCCCCCAATAAAATTTCTTATGCAAAATTCTTTTTTTTTTTTTTGTAAATTTTCCCTTGTGACTCAATTATCACTTCATTTTTCCCTGTTGTGAAAATCATTCGACTTTTTTTTATTACCCCCGGGTCACAATTAGTAACGTTTTGTCACTACCCCCTCCCCCCTAACGCGTTACGTAATATGTTGACGACCACTATATTACTTTTTTACTTTCTCTTACCCTATATGGACCCTGTTATGCATTCATGTGTCAAGAGCCAAAAAAATTAAAAATTGAGTTAAGCACGGAATATTGTTTCAAATGCTATAATTAATAGTATTTTTTATGAAATATGTCCTAAAAAAATTTATATTTAATGTTATTTGCAAAATTGACAAAAAAAAATTATATATAATCTAATCAAAAGAAAAGACTTTAATGTTAATTTTCTCAAAACTCGGTAGCTGGCGCTTGACACACTAATGCGTAACAGGGTTCATATATGAAATATATAGAGAGAAAGTATTGGATTGTCAAAAATTCGATGTTGAGATTTTGATGGTATACACGTATTAAGGTCGCCTGGATCCAAAAAAGTGGTTTTCGCAAAATAGTATGTCTGTTTGTCTGTCTATCTGGGAACAAAATATCTCGAGAACGAAAAGTTAGGAGGTTGAAATTTTATATTTAAGTTAGGTAACCCCTTTACATGGGCGTAGCCAGGGGGAGGCAGGGGGGCCGTTGCCCCCCCCCCCCCCTGGCTGGTCCTAAAAATTAAAATATATATATATATATTTTTTTCCCATTGGAAATTTTTTTTTAACACCCCAATTCACTACATTAATTTAATTTTTTTTTATTTAAATAAATAATTAATACTCTATGTATATATTAATTGCAAACCCCCTCTCTGTCGCTCTAACGAGGGGTTGGCCCCCCTAACAAGAAGTCTGGCTACGCCCATGCCCCTTTAGATGTAACAGGAATCAAAATCGGCCAAAAAGCACTAATTCTACAGAGAAAGCATGGCTGCCATGGTAACAAAATATAAATATTTTAACATGTTTATCAATTTTATATCTTGAATTCTAATATATCGCCGGAAACTAAATATATCTTGACACAAAAAAATCTGGTGTGACAAGCACAGCACACCAGATTTACTTGCAATACTTAGTACCCGATGGTAATATAGTTTGTAACGTTTTCATTGATTGACTTTCATCTTTCTTTTAAAACCTGCACATAACACACCAATCAACACGCTTTCTAAGATCGGTTAGTGAACATATGTGGCATTCTTAATTCCTCAATTTTAATGTTTTATTTTGATACTCAACTTTCATATTTTATTTTTCGGTGCCATATCACCTGCAATTTCTGGAGAGAATATTCTTTTCTAAACAGATGAAAATATTAAATAAAGAATTATATATATCATGTGTTGGTCCATGAAGTAATTATGAAAAACATATAACTAAATATTTATAAATAAGAAATTATATATAATATTTAAGATATTATATACATCGCGTAGGTAAGCCGCGAAACGGAGATTTATATAATTAGATATTACTTCATGTACCCGAAAAAAGATATAAGGGTGTGCCGCCGGGAGTTGAACCACAGATCCACCGATTTGCGCTCAGTGTGCCCTTACCACTAGAACACAGCACGGCATTCGGGTATATGATCTCAGTTGGAAAGCAAATTTAGCCATCAGGAGGATTGGACCCGGATTTGGCGCCACAAATTCCTCCGTCAACCTGATGCAATCCAGTTGGCATAGTTGAGACGACCTCAATTTTAACTAATTTATAAATAAGAAATTATATATAATATTTAAGATATTATATACATGAAGTAATATCTAATTATATAAAACTAAAAATTTATTAATTTAAATACTTGGTTATATGTTTTCATGAAAATATTATTTGTGTTCATAAATCATATATAAAATAAATAAATAAATATATTTAATATTTACTGAATGTGACTATCACCTAAGCACAAGTTATAAAGTTTTTAAAAAACCGAGATGAAAAATCGACTTTCAGAAATGATTAATCGATTCCGAGAATTGAAAAATATCAGGTCGATTCTTGAGGGTCTCAGAAAGGCCCTGCTTACCGAAGGTAAGTGAAAGTTGCGTGCTGTGCGATCATCTCCCACCAGATTTTTTTCATATTTATTCATCGTGGATTTTCTTGTATATTCTATTAGTCCATTTAAAAAAAGATAAAACAAAAAAATTGATGGAGAGGGAGAGGCAAAAAAAAAACAGATAAAATTATCAGCTTTCTTTTCTTAGTTGTCAGTTTTTTATTTTTTATGTTAAACGGCTGTCACTCTTAAATAGCCTGAGGGGCGCCAATGCGTGTGTGTGAGTGTGAGTTGTTGCATCTCTATTTATCTATGTGTATGTGTGTGTGTGTGAAAATGATATGTTTACTTAGTTACTGGAAGAGAGAGAGAAGAGAGGCTGAGGGAGTGAATCCTAGGCGCCAGCAGCTGACCGGGTCGACTTTCGATGTTGACCAGAGAAGTTGAGGGGGAGTGAAGGAGCCCCGGGGTCGGACCCAAACACCTCGTCATAAACAACACTTGCCATGTTTAATTTACTAATATTGCCGACTCTTTTTTTTTTCTTTTCTCTTTTCTTTTACTATTATCAAAAAATATTTTAGAACCGAATGCTACTTGGTCATTGGCACCGTAAGAAAAGGTTAAGAACTCGTGTTGAAATCGAACCTTGTAGACCTCAATTCTCTTGTTATTTGATGGTATATGTTAGATATATACGAGGGCAGGTCAATAAGTCCGTGACTTTTTGAATGAAACACAGGTTTTTGGATAAAAAAATTATTTTATTATTCAACGTAGTCTCCTTTGAGCTCTATACACTTTGTCCAACAATTTCTCCAATTTTATTATCCCTTCCAAAAAATAAGATTTGCTTGGAGTTGGAGTCCAATCTCTTTCCGCCGAGCCATTTTTCAGGTTTGAAAACAAGAAATAGTCACTCGGGGCTAAATCCGGAGAATAGGGCGGATGAGGGAGCAATTAGTATCCCAATTCATGAATTCCACACGAAATTCACTTTTTTTCCTTTTTCTTCTCAAATCACGAGGTAGTCTGCTATTAATGGATGTCAAATAAAAGCTAAAAGACCCAGCTGGTTCAAATTTCGACAGGATTCAGCTGATAGTTGCCTGCTGACAGGAGCAGTGTTGCCATTTCAGTTAAGAGGCGGGAAATTCAAAAAGTCACGGACTTATTGACTTGTCCTCATAATAATTTGTGAAACCCCACTGAACCTACCCGGAGAATTAGAAGGTTCAAACCAGTAATTGAGTCAATTTCGGATTTGTAAGAACCTTCGACTCCTCTCGGGTCAAAATTGAAAAGGATCGATATTGGTATAGTGCAGTCTTTCCCATTGCACCTGTTCTCTTGGGGCGGTGTGAAAATTATCCCATACAAAACATTATAGGTATTAATAATATTATTTCTTTATAAAATGTAACTCGGTCTAACGTAAATTTGACCAGTATTTTACGTTTACATAAGCTGCCCTGATGTGAACGAGAGGATCACCCATCTATATATATAAAAATGAAATGGGAAAAATGTATGTATGTATGTAAATATGTATGTATATGTTCCATAGAAATCCACAATTTTCAATGAATCCATTTGAAATTAAGTACACCTATAATACATGGCTCTGGGAGTAACGTAGTAATAATTTGAATCTCTTAAATGTTTTGGAAAATTAATTATAATCAAATTTCTTCAATATGGGAACACAAAATCAACAAGTTGGCTAGAAATTAGAGAGCGTCCCTTATGCTGTGTGAACCAGCTTCCTACCTGACTATGGGCTGGGGGTGGGGGCTACGCAGCAGTTAAATAACGAAGAGAGGACGCAGGTGACTGACCCTTTAAACAGTCATAAACAGACCCTTTTGTGCTGATCCCAATCGGTACCCTCGCCTCGCTTGAATATAAGATCTTTCCTTAACATCTTAACACTTGCATTGCAACAAGAAATATCCCGAATTGGGAATAAACTTGCTCGCCGAAGACGAGCAAGGGATCCAGGGGCGCAGCCCCCTGGCTAGGCGGAAAGCCCGCCGAAGGCGGGCTTTGCGACTATATTTTATAATTTTTCAAGGAAAATAGTGTTCGCCTTTAATTTTTCGTTATTAGTCGGGAAAATTTAAGTCAAGAGTTTTAATAATTTATTTAAAAAAATTACAAACATAAGTGGTATGGATCAGCTGAAAGTGGCTCTGTCGCGCGTCTGGGTCGAAATTACGGTGGAACCAAGGGCGGATACAAGGGGGTAAAGGGGGTAGTAACCCCCCCCCCCCGAGATTTGAAAAAATACCTTTTTTTTGTAAAAAAATTTATTTTTCACGTAAAATTTTAAAAATTAATACTTAAAAATTTGATTTGTAATTATATTCTGGTAAACAAGTACAGAATGCGCCTTTAAATTACTGAAATTAAGAAAAAATAGTGTGCTGTGCGACGAGTCACTCCAAATTACCCCCTCCCCCCGAGAAACACCTCTAGAGCCACCCTTGGGTGGAACAGTTTGCGAGTATTGTCGGCAACTTCCGTAAGCGATTAAGACAATGATCGAGGTTCAAGGAGGCAATTGTTAAAATTAGTTGTAAATTTTGTTTTTGTTTTTATCTTATTGTTATTGATTTAATAAAAGTTATTGTGTAAATTTATTTACCTACACGGTATTTCTGTACTGTGAAAATATCTAAAAAAAAATCTGGTGTGACTAGCGCACAGCACACAACTTTCTCTTACTTTCGGTAATCGAATGTTGTGTACTGTGCTTGTCACACCAGATTTTTTGTGTCGACATGTATTTAGTTTCCGACAGTACGGTACATTCGATTTTCAAGATGTAAAATTTATTTGTGAAAATATTTATATTTTGTTACCATGGCAACCATTTCTTCTATCTTTCCTATGACGTACAAGAGTAAAATATGCTTCAAACAATTTTGAGAGCAAAATAAGAATATTCATTTGAAAGAGAATCTAAAATATAATTGATTTTTGAATTAAAAACAAAATCGTTTAGAGCAAATTTTGAGAAAATAAAAAAAAAAGAAAAATTGAAAAAGTACATCAGGAAAGTACTAGTACTTTTTGGCAAACTTAAGGTGCGCGTCTCGGGGTGCTAATTTTGGGACTTTCCAGCGGCCACAATTTTGAAGCTATTAACCTCAAATTTTTTTTAAATTAGAGCTATTTAAAATATCTACAAATAATAGAAGCCCTTTTTTTGATTTTCTAAAAAAATTTTTTTTTTTTTTAGATTAATCGCATTAAATAAAAGATATTTTAAAAAAAGGAGCTCTATAAGTTGTAGATAATTAAATTAGTAATCATTGTGTTAAAAAATAATTAATTTATTGCCTTTAATTAATTAGCTGGAAAGTCTAGAATTAAATGGAACAAGTTACGTGTATTCCAATGGGGGAACACTAACGCCATCTCGTGCCGCCTCGAGTCAATCGTGCTTTAACGGTTTTTCAAGACGCGCACCTTAAATATAAAATTTCAACCTCCTAGCTCAATTACTTCATGCTTAAAATTGAACACACACACACAGACAGACAGACAGACGTACTCAGGGGACCTCAAAACGTGTATATCCATCAAAATCTTGACATCGAATTTTTGACATGAATCCAATACTTTCTAGATATATTAAATATATACATATATGTATGTATGTACCTATAGGTAAGAGAAAGTAAAAATAAAATATATTAATTTTCAAAAAAAAAAAAAAAAAAAAACAATCGAGTTAAAAAATCTTTGAGATACAAATTTAGAGGTCACAACTCTCTGACGAATGTTCCTCATAATAATATTTTAGAGTTTGATGGACACAGATATTTTTATACACCCTACAAACTTTTATAGATTATTGATGAGTAATCGAGATGGCGTTTTCTTATTAGGGGGATGTCGTCCCCCTCCATTTGTGATGTCAAATCAAAGAGTTGATTACACCATTAATCATTCATTCTCCCCCCCCCCCCCTTAATTTTCTCCCCCTTTTTCCAGAGATTCATTCTAATACCCTAATTGCAATTTAAAACTAAGAGTAGTTCTATAAAATGGGTATTTGCGTAGCGCTGATTTAAAAAATGCCATCACTTTTGCCCATCAGATCTAGTTTTTGAGATATAGAGAAAATAAATTTTAATAGAAAATGTACTCTAAAGCGGTTGTAATTTTAAATTGTGTGAATTAACCTAATAAAGAAATAACCTTAGCTGCATTTCTCATTTTTACCCTCTTATTAATTTTAAATTACCAAGAATTTTTCAAGAGTGTGACAAGCACAGATTCGATTACCAAAGGTAAGAGAAATTTGTCTGTTGTGAGACCAGTCACACCAGATTTTTTTAATATGCAAAACCTTTCTTTTGTGGCTTGAGACTATCTTTCCCTCAATCTACTTACTTTACGAATTACCTGCTTTTAATGAAAATGCATTAACAAAAACGTTAGATTTGATAACCATAAAATAATTAATTAATAGAACTATTTATATGAACAGTAATATTTTTTTTTAACATTCACACTTTTTTCTCATTCACACTCACACTCACACACACATTCACACTATCTTTTCGGCAACTCAGGCCATTTAAGACTTTAAACGATATCCGTTATTGATAATATACACATATTAGGGGTCCAGGCATTCTTATTTAAGCCATTTGGTATCCAAATGGCTTAAATAAAATCATCGGACTGCCCGGGGTCCGAACCCGCGACGTTTGGTATACGAGGTTAGCACGCTAACCTCTACACCAAACCCCGAGGGCTCTACATCTTAAATTTACCAAATGGCTTAAATAGAAATGCCTGGACCCCAAATATATGTATTATTAATACTGTATAACAGTTATTGTCAGTCTTATATGGCCTAAGTTGCCGAAAAGACTGTGTACATGTGAGTGAGTGTGAGTGTGAATGAGAAAAAAGTGTGAGTGTTAAAAAAAAATCTTAAATTCAAATGTACCGTTCTGTCGGAAAATAAATATGTCGACACAAAAAATCTGGTGTAACAAGAACAGAACACAACTTTCAATTACCAAAGGTTGTGTGCTGTGCGAGTCATAACAGTTTTTTCATGATAATTAAACTGTATTCACCCTTTCTGGTGAATAAAGTCATAAGCCCATTTTCAGCCACCTCAGCTGGCTCGGGCCCGCCTTTGGCGGATCTCGCTTTTTCTTAATTATGAAAAGAAAAAATTTATTATTAGGCATACTATTCAAATCCAGTGCCTGCTTTAGGATTTGTTTATATTATCCTGTAATAATCCTGGGAAAAGAAAAAAAATTTTCTTCAATTCTACATCTTGTAACTTCCCTATTCTATGAAGTCTTTAAAAAAAAAAAAAAATCTTTTATAAATTTTTCATAGAGGCGAAAGTATCTATATATGCATATAGATATTATATAAAGATTAGTTGGCTCGTTGGTTGTTGTTATTTAGGGTGTCGGTGGGGGCAGATTTAGTGGGGCTTGCTTTCTTTTACTTGGTGTGGGAACAAGGCGGCGTTCCCACAGGCGCCTTACCAGTCGGGATTCAGGACTCACACACACACACACACACTGACGCACACGTATGCATCAACTATTTCGACTACTAAAAGCCTAGATGGCTGGCTGGACCACTGACATTGACCAGAACCATCATCCCAAAGCCTCTACACGTCTTCTTCTCTCTCTATAGACCTAAGGCCAAGGGCCACACAGAGTGAACCCCCACCCCTTTCATATTTTTTTAAATCTATTTAGACTGTGTCACCCAGAAAAACTCTACTCAATAATAATAACAAGTGGATTTGACTAACCTGAGAGATCCAATTTATTAATAAATAATAATACGGTACAAATATAGGCGCCGGAACTGGGGGGAAGGGTACATTGCCCCCCCCTGACGTCCTATAGGAGGGGGCAGAGGGGGCAATATGTCTTCTTTTATTTCATTTATTTTTAAAATTAAAATCTTTTGAATGGCAATTTTTGTTTTTTAACTCACACTTTTTTCCCATTCACGCGCACATACAACAAGGGCGGATACAAGGAAGGGTAAAGGGAGTAATTACGCCCCCCCCCCCCCGAGATTTGAAAAAAATACTTTTTTTTAAAATTTATTTTTAATGTAAAATTTAAAAAAAAAACTAATATTTAAAAATTCGAATTGTATTAAATACAAATCAAATTTAAACGGACGGGAAAGAAATTTCGGTTCCGCGTAAAAGGGAATGTTCAGCGGGCGGCACATGGAAAAAATTTTGGTTCCGTGGGTGGCAAAAATTTAGCTTCTCTAAAAAAAAAAAAAAAGGTAAAATATTTTTACGGACGGGAAAAAATTTTTGGTTCCGGAAAAAAATCTCGGTTCCGCGAAAGAGAGCATGGTCCGCGGGCGGCAAAAATTTTTGTGTCCGGAAAACTTTGGTTCCGCGAAAAAAAATTTTTTTTCGCAGAAAGATTTTTGAGATTACCCCCCCCCCCCGCGCCTTTTGGTATCCAGCCTAACTTTAGGTCTAGTATTATTTATAAAAATAAAATATTAATAATTATTTGTTTTAAAAATAAATAATACTTTCTCTTCAAGAACGAAAAGAGCTAGGTGGTTGAAATTTGATTTAAGTCTTGGAACGTAACATGAAGCTTTTGAACAAAATCGGTCAAAGAGTACTAATACTATACTGATGTACTTTTTCAGTTTTTTTTTTTTTTTTTTTTACCGATTTTCTCTAAATTCGCTCTAAAATTCATAAATCAATTAGTTTTTAAATGCTCTTTAAAACTTTCTCGTGTGCTGTGTGACCAGTCACACCAGATTTTTTTAAATAATATTCATATTAAATTATTTTTGGAGTTGAAGAAAAGGCTTGAGGAACTTCGTTCCTGACGGGGGCGACACTACAAGTTTCCTTTTAATTTTTTGAAAGTAGGTTGTCCCCCCCCTCCCTGATTCCAATTTGTTCCGACGCCCCTGAGGACAAGAGAAAAAATTTAACCCAATTTAGAGAAAAAATAATATATTGTGCTTCAATAAAAACGTAACATTTTGTTTTTTCTTAAGAAGACCTGTTCTAATCTACGTTTTTTTTTTTTTTTTTTTTAAACATTCACACTTTTTTCTCATTCACACTCGCACTCACACACACATTCACACAGTCTTTTTGGCAGCTTAGGCCATATAAGACTTTAGACGATAACCGTTGTAATATCCCGAGTCGAAATCGAACGCCTGGTTTGAGTCTACAAAACCTCAGAATCTAATTGTTGTCTAAGTAGACTTAACAGAATCAAACTAGGATTTGAAAGCATGGTTTCTATGGAAATTTGATAGTCTGGTTTGGTTCTAACAAGTCTACTTATGTCCCTTTTTGACATGTTTAGACTCAGACCAGGTATTCGAAATACTAGTTTAAGTCTACCAGATCTACTATTACGACCAGCAGTACTGAATGCTGGAATCCTAGTTTAGGCCTATGAATTCTCATTTAAAATTTGTTTATATACATATATACAGAGTGACAAAAAAGTTCTGATAATTTTGTTAGATTAGCAAAGAGGTATGCTTGTTTTTTGGCAATGAGAAAAATAACTTTTAGAGTGTTTTCTTCAAATATTTCGAAGACATTTAATAGCACTTCACCGCTGATGAAGAAGTCCTATTAAATGCCATCGAAATATTTGAAGAAAACACTCTAAAAGTTATTTTTCTCAATGCCAAAAAACAAGCATACCTCTTTGCTAATTTATACAACTTGGCACTCCACATTCGAAATTTTTTACTTTCTCTTACATCTATATATGTTAATATATATAGAGAGAAAGTATTGGATTCATGTCAAAAATTCGATGTCGAGATTTTGATGGATCTTCACGTTTTGCTCTTCATTTCGCTACAATTAAATTCTTAAATAAAAGGAAAATCAAATTAATCTTTAAATAAAATATTTTTTGTTTAAATATCAATTTTCTTTAATTTGAGAATAAGATAACATATATTTAAAAAATTTTAAAAATTCCAAATGCTCTTCGTGTCGATTTCAATATTTCTGGAGATTCATTACTGAAATTGTTTTAAAGAAAATATGGATGTAAAAATGAGTTTCCATCTCTAAAATAAATCACATTAATTTTTATCTTGACTGTATATGTAGGCCTATACCATTAGCTATCACGTGTGGAAAAATATTTTTCTTTTCAGTAAGAACTTCATTTAGTTCTCTGGAAATGTGAAAAATATATAAATTAATTTTATAAATTTATAATCTTTTTTAATTTGTCTTCTTACCTTTCAAAATGACATGAATGGCCAATGTTCCTTGTATTCATTTATTAAAATTAAAGTGGCTTCTTCAGGCCAATGTGTTTTTACAACTAAAATTTATAATGAATATAATTGAAAAAATTAAATAGAATATAAGATTACATATATATAAAAAAATAAAAATAAAAATAACAGCTAACCTTATCATTTTGTTTTGGCTTGTTTTTATAACGTTGACCCTTAAATAAATAAAAATAATTAATAATAATAAAGAAAATTAATGAAAAAAATGAAAATAAAACTTAAAACTTACTTCTTTTTTATCGATAATAAATCCAAATATCCAAGGAATGAAAGAAAATGAAAGGTGGTCATCTATTAAAGCTTTGGCGCTGAGATCGCACTGTTTTTAATTTTTACCCGAGAGGATTAGAAGGTTCAAACCAGTACTTCCCGAGTCAAAATCGAACGCCTGGCTTGAACCTTTTAGTCCTCAATTGAAGACTGCAAGGTTCAAGCCAGGCGTTCAAGTACTGGTTTGAACCTTCTAATTCTCCTGGCAGGTTTAGTAGGCTCAAGCCAGGCTTTCAATTTTGACTCAAATACTGGTTTGAACCTTCTAATTCTCCTGGTAGGTTTAGTAGGCTTTAACCAAATTTTAATCCTATCAAATAACAAAGGAATTGAGGACTAAAAGGTTCAAACCAGGCGTTATCAAGTACTGGTTTGAATCTTCTAATTCTCCTGGTAGAATCAGTAGGCTTTCACAAAATTGTAAATAAATAACATCCCGAGTCGAAATCGAACGCCTGGTTTGAGTCTACAAAACCTCAGAATCTAATTGTTGTCTAAGTAGACTTAACAGAATCAAACTAGGATTTGAAAGCATGGTTTCTATGGGAATTTGATAGTCTGGTTTGGTTCTAACAAGTCTACTTATGTCCCTTTTTGACATGTTTAGACTCAGACCAGGTATTCGAAATACTAGTTTAAGTCTACCAGATCTACTATTACGACCAGCAGTATTGAATGCTGGAATCCTAGTTTAGGCCTATGAATTCTCATTTAAAATTTGTTTATATACATATATACAGAGTGACAAAAAAGTTCTGATAATTTTGTTAGATTAGCAAAGAGGTATGCTTGTTTTTTGGCAATGAGAAAAATAACTTTTAGAGTGTTTTCTTCAAATATTTCGAAGACATTTAATAGCACTTCACCGCTGATGAAGAAGTCCTATTAAATGCCATCGAAATATTTGAAGAAAACACTCTAAAAGTTATTTTTCTCAATGCCAAAAAACAAGCATACCTCTTTGCTAATTTATACAACTTGGCACTCCACATTCGAAATTTTTTACTTTCTCTTACATCTATATATGTTAATATATATAGAGAGAAAGTATTGGATTCATGTCAAAAATTCGATGTCGAGATTTTGATGGATCTTCACGTTTTGCTCTTCATTTCGCTACAATTAAATTCTTAAATAAAAGGAAAATCAAATTAATCTTTAAATAAAATATTTTTTGTTTAAATATCAATTTTCTTTAATTTGAGAATAAGATAACATATATTTAAAAAATTTTAAAAATTCCAAATGCTCTTCGTGTCGATTTCAATATTTCTGGAGATTCATTACTGAAATTGTTTTAAAGAAAATATGGATGTAAAAATGAGTTTCCATCTCTAAAATAAATCACATTAATTTTTATCTTGACTGTATATGTAGGCCTATACCATTAGCTATCACGTGTGGAAAAATATTTTTCTTTTCAGTAAGAACTTCATTTAGTTCTCTGGAAATGTGAAAAATATATAAATTAATTTTATAAATTTATAATCTTTTTTAATTTGTCTTCTTACCTTTCAAAATGACATGAATGGCCAATGTTCCTTGTATTCATTTATTAAAATTAAAGTGGCTTCTTCAGGCCAATGTGTTTTTACAACTAAAATTTATAATGAATATAATTGAAAAAATTAAATAGAATATAAGATTACATCTATATAAAAAAAATAAAAATAAAAATAACAGCTAACCTTATCATTTTGTTTTGGCTTGTTTTTATAACGTTGACCCTTAAATAAATAAAAATAATTAATAATAATAAAGAAAATTAATGAAAAAAATGAAAATAAAACTTAAAACTTACTTCTTTTTTATCGATAATAAATCCAAATATCCAAGGAATGAAAGAAAATGAAAGGTGGTCATCTACTAAAGCTTTGGCGCTGAGATCGCACTGTTTTTAATTTTTACCCGAGAGGATTAGAAGGTTCAAACCAGTACTTCCCGAGTCAAAATCGAACGCCTGGCTTGAACCTTTTAGTCCTCAATTGAAGACTGCAAGGTTCAAGCCAGGCGTTCAAGTACTGGTTTGAACTTTCTAATTCTCCTGGTAGGTTTAGTAGGCTTTAACCAAATTTTAATCCTATCAAATAACAAAGGAATTGAGGACTAAAAGGTTCAAACCAGGCGTTCAAGTACTGGTTTGAATCTTCTAATTCTCCTGGTAGAATCAGTAGGCTTTCACAAAATTGTAAATAAATAACATCCCATCAAATAACAAGGGAATTCAGGACTAAAAGGTTCAAACCAGGCGTTCGATTTCGACTCGGGATCCCATTAAATAACAAGGGAATTCAGGACTAAAAGGTTCAAACCAGGCGTTCGATTTCGACTCGGGATATTATCTATTGTGGGTTGAGCCATTTCTATTTAAGCCTAATCTACCTTAATGATACTCTAATTTAAGAAACATTTAATATGAAATATCTTATACATTTATAAATAAATTTAACACAATTTAAATAAAACAAAGAAAAATATGTTTCAATTTGATGTTTCAATTTGAGGGACAAATTAACATAATCTCGATATGTTTTGTTGTATATTAATTAAAAATATTTAAGAATGCCTGGACCCCCAATAGATAATTACTAAAATACTGAGTATCGTATAAAGTCTTGTGTTAAATTTACTTAGAAATATATAAGAAATTTCATATCAAATGTTTAATAAATTACAAAATCATTAAGATAGGTTAGAATAGGTCTTCTTAAGAAGAAACAATATTCGACGTAAAGTAACAAAGGGTTCAAGAAATCAAGATGCAAAATTTATATTTTAATTTAAGTAATGGATGCCAAATGCTCTCTTTATTTGCTGCACCTGTACTTGCTCTTTTCCATTCCTTAACATCAACACCAACTTCTCTTTTACTTATATTTTAATTTAAATTTTTATTTTGTTACCATTGTCTTCTAACTTTCTTATGAAGTACAAGAGTAAAGTGTGCTTCAAACAATTTTGAGGGCAAAATGAGAATATACATTTTAAAAAGCATCTAAAAAATAATTGATTATTGAATTTTAAACAAAATCGTTGGAGCAAATTTTGAGAAAATCGAAAATAACTGAAAAAGTACATCAGTAAAGTACTAGAACATATTATTAGGGGAATTTTTAATTATGGAAAACATTTTTGTTTATTAATTATTTATTAAAAATATAAATACTGTAAAACGTTTTGACTGCTTATCCTGCAGCCGTTCTCAATCACTGTGCACTTGTGGCGACTCAAGTGAACTAACTGTCATGATAGTTACGTGCCTTTTTATATATAACTACGTCAGCGCCACTGCAGGCATTTCTGTGAAATTAGATTCAAATTTTCCCGCCATTTTCACTCATTCCTATGAAGTTAGTCACAATAATCAAAGAGTTTACATAAAAAGCATGATGTTACAATAAGTTTTCTGAATTTGATTATAACATAGATGCTACAAATATTATTATTAAATCATTCAACAATTACATACATATATTCATATACATCCATATACACATAAACACATACACACATATATATACATAATACAGTAATTAAAATCCTGAGATCTAATTAACATTTTTTCTCATTCAACACAATGCTCCACATTTTATTAAGCTTATTTCCACCATCTTTGTTGATATTATTTGGATGTTTAATAATTTCTATCGAATCTTTGTTACGTTTCTTTCCACCACTTATTTTCAACGTGAAGCGTTTTTTTCGATTTTATTAATTTATTTAAATTTTTTTTTCGCGGAAACAAAATTTTTTCCCGTCCATAAAAATATTTTACCTTTTTTTAGAGACTATTTTATCTTTTTTTTAGAGACGCTAAATTTTTGCCGCCCGCGGGACAATCCGTGGAACCTAAATTTTTTTCATGTTTCGTTCGCGGAACATTTCCTTTTTTGTGGAGCCTACATTTTCGCGCTACGAGGCCGCGCAAAGATTTCGGGGGGAGGAGACCGGTGGCGTCTTTTGGGGGGGGGGGGGGGGGGGGGGGGCCCCCCGCGGGGCTTTTGATTTTTTAAAATTTTTTTATTATTATATATATAAAGTTCTCAAATAAATCTAAGAGTATACAAAATTAACAAAATTAAAAAATTAATTAAATTAAATATGTTTTTGTTTAATTTTGGTTTCCTATTTATTTAAAAAATAAAAAAAAAAAAAATTTTCCCCCCCCAAAAAAAATTGGCCCCCCAAAAAAATATTAAAAAACGCCCCTTGGGCGAGACCCATTATTGGCTCTATAATCCTATATATGTATATGCATTTAGGAAATTTCGGGGGGGCCCGGGCCCCTCGCCCCCCACCCCTTATACGCCCCTGAAATCTATTCGTTTTGATTATGTATAATAAAACTGGTGTTTGAGATGAGAGAATTTTTTTTTTTTTGTTCTTTATTGATCGGTGGAAATGCAAAGGACCCGGGGGTCTTTAGGCAAAGAGAGAGGGGATTCTGTGTGTACTCTGCCCCACTCGATTCTGAAATGGAGCCCACCCCCGTGTTTAACCCGGTGGCGCCGGCGCGACGCCCCTCGGGTCATCTGCTTCGTGTTGCTGCCCTCCTGAAGATAACCTTCCTTTGCACATTGCATTCAGATAGTATATATATACTAAGACCCAGGGGGCAGAGAGAATCTGCCAAAAAAAAGATCAAAACATGCTCAAAGGTCTTAAATCAAACAGACAACATGACACTCTCTCTCTCCCCTCTTGTTAAAAAACTTTACTATTCTATTTTAAAGATTGAGAAATATGATTAAAATATTAATTTATTGTAAGCGTTTGGCCAAGGGGTTAGTTGGCACAGATAATCACTTTTTACTTTCTCTTACTTATATTTGTATATAATAATATATAGAGAGAAAGTAATGGATTCATGTTAAAAATTTGGTTTCGAGATTTTGATGGATATGCACGTTTTGAGGTCACCTGAGTCCAAAAAAGTGGTATTCGCGACATGGTCTGTCTGTATGTATGTGTCTGTGAACAATATATCTCAAGAATGAAAAGAGCTTGGAGGTTGCGATTTTATATTTAAGTTAGCCCCCCCCTGGGACGAGACATGAAGCTTTTAATCCCAAATCAGCCAAAGAGTACTAGTACTTTACTGATGTTACATTTTCAGTTTTTTTTTTTTTTAATTTCTCAAAATCCGCTCCAACGTTTTTGATTTAAATTCAAAAATCAATTATTTTTTAGATGCTCTTTAAAATGTATATTCTCTTTGCTCTAAAAATATTTTGAAGCACACTTCACTCTTGTACTTCCTAGGAAAGATAGGAGAAATGGTTGCCATGGTTGCAGATCTTTGTTTTTTTTTTTAAGCATTCACACTTTTTTCTCAATCACACTCATATTCACACAGTCTTTTCGGCAACTAGGACCATTTAAGACTTTTAACGATACTCAGTATGTTTAATATATCTATTGGGGGTCCAGGCATTTTTATTTAAGTCATTTGGTATCCAAATGCCTTAAATAAAATCATCGGACTGCCTGGGGTCCGAACCCGCGATGTTGGGTATAGAGCGTAGCCACTAGGGTTTGGAAAAAACCGGAAAATTTTGAAAACCGGTTTTTCGGTTTTTTACAAAGCGGAAAACCGGTAAACCGGTTTTAAACCGGTTTTTTTTTCAACATCTGTTTAGAACGGACCACCATTTTTGGAAGTTAAATTAACTTGTATACAACATAATTTAGAAATATATTATGGCTTGGTACGGAAAAGGATCCCTTGACCCTTAGTATTAATATTAATACATGAGGCAAAATTCCTATCTCAAGGGACACACCTTAATAAACAAAAAAATGTTCCTTAAATAAATCAAGGGAAAAAAAAAATATTCAAAACAATATTTAATAGAATAATTTTTTAATAACCGCGCCCCTGCCTGCGACGGACCATTGCCTTTTCTTAATTATGTAAAGAAAATTATTATTATTTTTTATTTTTTAAAACGCACACTTTTTTCCCATTCACACTCATTCACACAGTCTTTTCGGCAACATAGGCCATATAAGACTTGACGATAACCGTTATATATATATGATAATATCTATTGGGGGCCGTTTGGTATCCAAATGGCTTAAATAAAAATCATTGGACTGCCTGGGGTCCGACGTTCAGTATAGAAGGTAGGCACGCTACCAACTAGACCAAGCCCGGGGACCACTCCGCTATTATCATATAAAGATTATTTAAGTATTGGAAAAAATGGAAAAATTATAGATAATTTATAATTTTTTTTTTTTTTAATTTGTTTAAAGTCTTTTTCGGCATCTAAGGCCATTTAGAACCCATCCCTATTTATTATATTTCAAATGATTGATAGCCAATTCAAATAAAATAAATTTTTCTCGCTTGGGAAGGAAAGCGATCCCGAATACTGAAGAAAAAATTTAAAAAAAAAAACCGAATTCGGTTTTTCGGGAAAAACTCGGTTTCTCGGTTTTTGAAAATTAGCCAAAAAACCGGTATACCGGTTTCGGTTTCCACCGGTGTCCAAACCCTACTAGCCACGCTTCCAACTACTCCAAGCCCCGTGAGCAGGTTGCAGATCTGCCAACGGGTAATTAATAAATTATTAAAAAATTTAAATTTAACATGTAGTCTATAAGGAATAAAAAAAAAAAAAAAAAAAAAAAAAACGTTACATATTATCAATTAACTTCCGAAATCAAAATTTTCTAACGAAGACTTTAAAAAATATTTTAATAAGAAAATCCCGAAAAATGCCAGTCTATCATATTTAAAAATAACTAACATGTAAGTCACGTGACTCAGATCAGTGCGGCAATGTCGCATAAAACGCTTCATGCCCGGGAGCCGTGGCTCAGTGAGAAGACATTAGCTTCTCGCACCGGAGTCCCGGGTTCGCTTCCCATCCCAAGCGAGAAAAATTTATTTCATTTGATTTGATTACAAATCATTTGAAATAAATAGGGATGGGGTCTAAATGGCCTTAGATGCCGAAAAAAAAAAAAAAACGCTTCACGCGAATTTTGAGAAAATCAAAAAAAACTGAAAAAGTACATCAGTAAAGTACTAGAACTTTTTGGCTGATTTTGTTTAAAAGTTTATTTTCACGCTCCCGGAGGGTATTTAACTTATATATAAAATTTCAGCCTCATAGCTGAATTCCTTTATGCTTCAAATTGAACACACACCCACCCACCCACAGACCATGTCGCGAAAACCACTTTTTTGGATTCAGGGGACCTCAAAACGTGAAGATCCATCAAAATCTCGACATCGAATTTTTGACATGAATCCAATACTTTCTCTCTATATATATTATATATTATAACACATATAAAGGTAAGAGAAAGTAATAAATAGATTCTATTATAACTTACGGGGTACGCACACATTCAGAAATTAAAATACTCAACCTTAGTTCTTCTTGATATCATCTTTACTGACTCACATCGTCTTTTTTTTCTTTTTAATTGATCAATTCATTAATATTCTAATAATGTGAAGATAATTACGATCTAAACTGAATTGACATGTCTATTTAATGTACAAACATTAATGAAGACACGATTAGTCGATTAATCTAAAAAATAAGCGGTCATAAAAATTTATCAAGAAATTGTTGAAGTTGTTCTTGAAGAAGCCCGTACCCGCCCTCCGCCTTCCTTCCTCCTCAAGGATTCTTAAAGGCTACTCATGGCTCAATAATAATACACTTTATATCTCTCCTTCTTTCAACAAATCAGGATTTATCTATCGTCTTATATAAAATATGGAGGCAATTGAAATTAATACAAAAGTGAATTAGCTCCTGGACACCGTAGCAGAGTTCTGCTCAGGATTTGACATAAGACCATTTCAATTGATTTAAGGTGGCTCGGGACCGAAGGTGTTACGCATGTTTTTCCCGATAAAATGGCGTTGTGTGTCATAAAAAGTATGCCCAAAAATCAAGTAATTCAAAAATTTGCCAAGAGATGTCAGAATGGTAGCTAATAATATTTAATGCATTTGGTTGATTTTCATTGATCTTTTAACAATAAATACTTTATAAATGTTATTATATATTATGTATCTTTTATAAAGGCATAAAAATTTATAAATATAGGCCAGATATAAGCTAATACTACATCGGCTGTTAGACTAGCCTGCCATCTATTCCAAGAATGCTGAACTAATTTGACAGTTGGTTTTTAAATAAATCATTTAAGCTTTATTTTAAAAATATCTTAATTAATATGTGATTAATAATAACAATAAATTCATTTTTAAATTAAAAAAAATTAAAGATTATTCGGACAGATTGTTTTTTTGTATTTGCTTGATAACAAAAAAATTAATTACGATAATTTTTTAATAAATCATTAAAAAAATTATAGCTCGATGTCCCAATAATCTCTTATGAATTTAATTCATTTAAAAAAAAACCGCATTGAAAAATTCCTTATAATAGTCTAATTTTTTTTTTTAAGTGCGTTTAGACGTCGCTCCTGAACCCCCTTAAGGTCCTCCACGGCTGTCAGAGGGTACACAATACAATGAGATACAATGCTAGAGAAAATATTTAATATCTTGAACCCACATACCCCTTGAATTTGTATTCTACTTAAAACTTAATTAACAAAACTAATAGAATGCTTAAGAATTTCCCATTCCCATTCACACTCATATTCACACAGTGTTTTTGGCAACTTAGGCCATTTAAGACTTTAAAGGATACTCGTATGTTTAGTATATCTATTGGGGATCCAGGCTTTCTTATTTAAACCATTTGGTATCCAAATGGCTTAAATAAAATTTTCGGACTTCCTGGGATCCGGACCCTCGACCCTTGGTATACAAGGCAGGCGCGCTACCAACT
>JAKCPI010004101.1:0-29889 GCA_023213315.1 Euborellia annulipes
GATGTTTCCATTAGGTCAATAGCAATTTTGCCAACTTCTAAAAAAACTAAACCGGGGCTTGGTAGAACTTCAAATTTTGCTCCAATCACACTGTTTTAAAACAGTGAGGGAATGACAGGTTTTTTTAACGACAAGTTTTAAAGTATTTGTAATAATTTTTCCATTCGCCTTTTTTAAATTATAAACTCATGTAGATACAGCCAATACTATCATATATAAGTAAAAAATAAGATAGCAAACAATTAGTAAGGAATTTTTCGATTTAAGTTGATGATTCTCTTTGAATTTAACATTTGGGACATAAAGAGGGAATGATTTTTTAGGGTACGTTCTTGGATATATCCTTTCTGTTTATCATATAAGAAACAAATTTGTTTCATAATTGGGTACAGCTAATAGAGTAGTTTTTACAAAAAAAAAAAAAAAATTTCATAATTGACAAATCTGCTCTGAGGAAATCATTAAGGACATCGATTTCGATTTTTTTTTATCGATCTTCAAATCATAAATAACTCAAAAAATCTGTAGTGGCAAGCTTTCAAATATATTTAAGTCACACCATTTTTTTGAATTATTATAGAGATGTAACAAAAAAAAACAAAAACAAAGTTTGTATAAAATAAAATGTACTATTGACCTGTGGTGCTTTAGAGAGAGAGAGAAGGAAGGAAGGGCTTCTTCTTTCATCAATCGTTCCAATTAATCCTGAGGCGTCTCAAATAGGTGTAAAAGAGATAAGCCATAATTGAAGTTGGCCGATGAAAGCCACATTCTTTCAAGCGTAGTAATCCCCCAACGATTGGCTTTCAAAGACGACGACTACAACGAAGGAGATGACGACAACGACGACGATAGGGGGGTGGTGATGGGGGGCGGCAAATTTGATCGGCACCACCGACCGACCACGACCCTCGGGCAATTTCCGGACAATACAGGGGCCAGATTTGAGGCTGTATTTGGAGGGGTGGGAAACTCTCTCTCTCCTATCGCAAATGCCATTTATTATTAAACTATTTATAAGGGGTGAGTGAGTGTGAATAGGGGGAAATGGGAGGAGTTCAATTTCGGTTTCTAAATTATAATAAATGTTTATTAACATAAAATGATGATAATAAAAATCTTGTGAACTGATAATTAATCTCTTTTGATTGATGACGATAACGATCTACAAGCGAAAGTAATTCCTTTTTGCTCTCTCTTACCTATATATGTTAATATATAGAGAGAAAGTATTGGATTCATGTCGAAAATTCGATGGCGAGATTGAGCTAGGAGGTTGAAATTTTATATTTAAGTTAGGCACCCATCTTTAGCAAAAAAATGTCATAAAAATGTAATTAATGTAATTAATGTAAAAAAAATGGAAAAAATGTAATTAATGTAAAAATGTGACAATGTAAAAATGTAAAACAATGTAAAAAATGTACTTAGTGTAAAAAATGTAATTAATCTAATTAATGTAAAAAATATAATTAATATAAAAAATGTACAGTGAAGGTCAATATTAAGTTCTACCCATGCGTTTTCTACTTGTGATTATTTCATTGTTTTTAAAAAAAATATTAAATATTTTTTAATAGAAACTTTCATGGATCAAACTTGGAAAATTTCCAATAAAGATTTTCATTTTCTTTTAAAAAAACAATGAAATAATCACAAGTAGAAAACACATGGGTGGGACTTGATATTGTCCCTCACTGTACAATAAAAAATGTAAATAGACCTAGTGTAAAAAAATGTAAAAAATGTAATTAATATAAAAAATATAATTTTTGTAAAAAATGTAATTAATGAAAAGATGTACAATAAAAGATGTAAAAGATGTAAAAGATGTACAATAAAAAATGTACACATAATTAGACCTAGTGTAAAAATTGTAATTAATGTAAAAATGTAATTAATGAAAAATGTAAAAAATGTAATTAGTGTAAAAAATGTAATTAATGAAAAAATAATTATATTCTGTTACCATGGCAACCATTTCTCCTATCTTTCCTATGAAGTACAAGAGTAAAGAGTGCTGTTATGGGGGTTGCGAGATCAAAGGGCAGATCCTGAAAGAATTAGCCTGATTGTTTAATTTGGAAATTACATTTTTGGTCAATTCAGCTAAATTAAATTAACTAAGAATCAAATTTATACATTCGAATAAAAAATACGTATTTCGCCCACTCATGGACTTTGGTCTCGCATAAATATCTCTCCGTAAAACTGGAGCCCGTCACTACACAACTCCGGGACCCGTCACTGTACCATGTTGCATTTTAAATAAAACCAAATTATCACAAATCGGATCCTACAATTTCTACTCGGTAAGGGCACTCCGAGTACAAATTGTAGGATCAGTGGTTCGACTCCCGGCTGCACACCCTTACCTTTTTTGGGTAAATGAATTACCGGTAATTATATAAATTTCCGTTTCGCGGCTCACATACGCGATATATATATATATATATATATATAATATCTTAAATTCAAGTAAAAATTTCTCCAATTGGCTTCGTAATTAGATTATTAATATAAATAGACATTGGCCAATAAATTCACACCTCAATCACATTTATTAAATTGCAAATATTTAGATATTAATAAATGTGATTGAGGTGAATTTAATTGGCCAATGTTTATTTTTATTAATAATATCTTAAATATTATATATGCAATTTCTTATTTATTACATATTATAGTATTTTGTTGAATATTTGATTAAATATTCCAATTTAAAAGAAGACGTAAATGGAGAGAGTAGTCAGCCAAATTGGGAGCTTCTGCGTAAATAAAACTCTCAAATTTTGGAAACGTTTCGGCTATAATTTTATATCGCCATCATCAGTTCCTCAGAGCTAGAATGAACATTGGTACATAAGTAATCATTAGTACAGTCAATAAATCATATACTATGCACAAAATCATTTTCCATATATCTTACAGTATAAAACTCAATGCATAGGCATCGAGTCTATATGCAGAGTTGTCCAGTTTAATTTGTATTTATACATTAAAATTTAATTTGTACATAAAATATATAATGCGAGTCAATGCATTTACATCAACTGATACAGCCACTTTCCATCTTCTATATTAAAAGAAGCCGTTTATTAAAAACAAAGAAATGGACACCCCTGTGGTTTGCAGAGACCACCCTTCCAACGTTCGCCATCTTGGCCGCCGTATATGGAGGCCCGGCGTTCAAATTCAATATATCTTAAATAACAAGATTGTCTCCTACATTGGCAGATTTATACAACTCACTCACAGGGATAGGGAAGGAGGAGATTTCTCTTCTTCTTTTTCATACCTTCCTTCTTTCTGCGTTTCCTTTTTAGCGTAAAAAAAAATCACAAAGGCATTTTGTTTTGCGCGCCGTATAAAATATTTATTTCGTTCATGAATGAATGAAACTCAATAGACATTATTTTCTAACCTACCGAGGAGAAAACTTATTGATTGTTAAAATTCCTAAAGAATGTTTTTTTTTTTTTTTTATTATTTATCTTGTTGTTATATTACTAATAAATAAATCTTAAGTCATATAAAAAATAAATTCCACCTGTCTGTTTATTTGTTTATATTTTTGGTCAAGTAAAAAAGACGGTGCAGATTATTATATTATTATTACAAATAAGTAAATCTTTTTATAGGGGAGAGTTGACCAAATTGTGCCATTTTTTCCATTTCAAATGTTAGATTTTAATCTAATTTGATAGGAAAAATGTTGATAATGTAAACTTGAGTTTTTTGAATATTGCCAAATGGTACTGTACAATTTAGGAAACTAGTTGCCTTTTTATTGTTATTAATCTCCCCGCAGGTACAAAAATGTCAGAACGTGCATGCACCCACGAGCTTGCATGCACCCAAGTACTTGTTACCATGGCAACCATTCCTATCTTTTCCTGTGACGTACATGTACAAGAGTAAAGTGTGCTTCGAAAAATTTTGAGAGCAAAATGAGAATATACATTTGAAAGAGCATCGAAAAAATAATTTATTTTTAATTTTAATAGCGAATTTTGAGAAAATCGAATAAAAAACTGAAAAAGTACATCAGTAAAGTACTAGTACTTTTTGGCTGATTTTAGTTAAAAGCTTCGCGTCACGTCCCATTTGGGTAACTGACTTAAATATAAGATATCAGCCTCCTAGCTCAATTAATTTATGCTTAAAATTGAACACAGACCGACAGACAGACCATGTCGTGATTCAGCGGTCTTCAAAACGTGTATATCCATCAAAATTTCGAGATC
This sequence comes from Euborellia annulipes, assembly GCA_023213315.1. Lineage (NCBI taxonomy): Eukaryota > Metazoa > Arthropoda > Insecta > Dermaptera > Anisolabididae > Euborellia > Euborellia annulipes. Next base: position 4,248 of record JAKCPI010004101.1, read on the forward strand.
GCATTTTGGACATGAATCCATACTTTCTCTGTCCATATAACAATATATATAGAGGTAAGAGAAAGTAAAAATAGAGTTGCGTCCTGTGCATTATAAGAGAGAAAAAAAATTATCTTTTAAAATCGAGAGAATATTGAAAAGAGAATAATTAATAGCACTATAAAATAAAAATAAATAAATACTAGTCGTTTGAAACGATTAATTATTTGTCTCTCCCATCCAAGAGAGAGTATTATTTATTGTTACTTAACAAGTGAAATCATTCTCTCTGGGTCTAATGAAATGAATCTCTTTATTTAATCGATAGATTTGCGATGGAGATATTAGAATGTTTTTAGAAATTATTTAATTGTTATTCCAAGAATCTCTCCCCGGCGACAATGCCTGGAGGGGGGGTGCAGGCGCCACCTCCCCTCCGCCCGTCGTTTCTAAAGGAACATTTAATACACGTTATAAAAAAATTAAAAACTCTGCATATTGAATTGCCTAGAACTCGCAAACTACGGCCCCAAATTTTATGGGATTTTTTTTAATAAGCTCAGAATTTTATAGACAAAATGCAGTTGAGAATAGAAATTTTAAAAATGTTCATTTTTAATTTCTCTTATATTATCTATATATATTATCTATATATGTTAATATTTGGACAGAGAAAGAATGGATTCATGTCAAAAATTCGATGTCAAGAGTTTGACGGATATACACGTTTTGAGATCTTCTGAATCCAATTAAAAAGTTGTTTTCGCGACATGGTCTGTCTGTCTCTCTGTCTGTGTGTCTGTGAACAAAATATCTCAAGAACGAAAAGAGCTAGGAGGTTTAAATTTTATATTTAAGTTAGGCACTCTCCTAGGGCGTGAAAATAAGCTTTTAATCAAAATCGACCAAAGAGTACTTGTACTTTACTGATGTACTTTTTCAGTTTTTTTCGATTTTCTCAAAATTCACTCCAACGATTTTTTTTTAAATTCAAAAATCAATTATTTTTTAGATGCTCTTTAAAATGTATATTCTCATTTTGTGATTGAAATCTTCTGAAGACCACTTTACTCTTGAACTTCATAGAGAAGATAGGAGAAATGGTTGCCATTGTAACAAAATATAAATATTTTCCCATACTTATAAATTTTACATCTTGAAAATTGAAGGTACCGTATTGTCGGAAGCTAAATACATGTCAACACAAAAAATCTGGTGTGACAAGCACAGAACACAACTTTCGATTACAGAAGATTGTGTGCTGTGCAACGAGTCACACCAGATTTATATATATCTTAAATCACTGAAGAGGACTCACTAAATTTGGTCGAAACGTTTTGTTTAATCACTGGAGGCTTCCTTCCCCTTCGTCAATTCTTCACAGTCATATTCTCCATCAAACTGACAAACTCTTCTTCGGAATAATATAATCTTTATTCTAGCTAAATAAAAACTAATAAGTTCATTACGAATTATTTTTTTTTTTCATCATTATTTAATATAATAAAATAAAAATAAAAGATATATGAAATATTTCCCGTCTCTTTTTTTCTTTTCTTTTGTCTTTTAATGTCCTTAAAAGATGATTTCTAAGTTCAATTTAAACGGCCAATCAGAAACGAAAGCCACCATTTTAAAGTCATAAAAGTCAAGGGCGAGGGAGGCTGGCCCGGGGGGAGGGGGGTAGACGTAAAAACAGACCTCATATACATACAAGGAAGGGAAGAATTCCGCAATTTTCTAAATTAAATTCATGAATTTCACACTTGGGCGGGGAGGGGAAAAAAAAAAGTTTTTAAAATCCTTACTTAATATTGCGGGCGTATTATTATTTTTTTTTTTAACCTCCCCTCTCTTATTCTTCTTCAATATTACACTTTAATATGCTTAAAATGGCGACGATTCACTTTTTTTTTTTACACAAACTATTTCTTTCTTTTCTTTTCATCATAAGCAGGAGGGGGGAGGGGGGGGTTGATGATTTAACTCGAAGAAGAAACTCATTCGAAAGAAAATGCTAATTTCATATTAAAAGAAAAAAAAAAGAAAAGTTTTTAACGCCACCTTCCCTGAATAATATTGTGATTTCAAAACGAATGAAGTGAATTTTAAGAATCTTCCCTTTCACCCCCCATGTTCCCATTTACATGTTAATATCATCAAGTGATGTGAAATTAAATTTCATCATCCACCCCCCAAAAGAGAGAGGAAAAAGTTTAATGGAACAACTTGAAAATTACTCTTGGAAAAATTTAATAATTCGGAATTAATTAAAAAAAATAAAATATAATCTTAAACAATTCATTATTATTATTATTATAACGAAGAAAGTTATTATTGTATTTTTTACTGCTCTCTCTTTATTGTTATAATCTTCTTATAATTAAAAAAAAATATTATTTATGGGCCTATCTTTCACTCTACTTATGCATATTTGGACCCTGTTACGCAATTGTGTGTCAAGCGCCATATAAATTTTTTTAGAACATATTTCATAAAAAATACTATTAAGGGGAATAGGACCGAAGGTGTTACGCATGTTTTACCTGATAAGATGGCGTTGTGTGTCATAAAAAGTATGCCCAAATATCAAGTAATTCAAAAATTTGCCAAGAGATGTCAGAATGGTAGCTAATAATATTTAATGCATTTGGTTGATTTTCATTGATCTTTTAACAATAAATACTTTATAAATGTTATTATATATTATTTATTTATGTATCTTTTATAAAAGCATAAAAATATATAAATATAAGCCATATATAGGTCATTAGGGGATCGGCTGATAGACTAGCCTGCAATCTATTGCAAGAATGCTGAACTAATTTGACATTTGATTTTTAAATAAATCATCTAAGCTTATTTTAAAAATTTCTTAATTAATATGTGATGAATAATAACAATAAATTCATTTTTAAATTTAAAAAAAAATTAAAGAATATTGGGACAGATGGTTTTTTGTATTTGATTGATAACAAAAAAATTAATTACGATAATTTTTTTATAATTCATTAAAAAAATTATAGCTCGATGTCCCAATAATCTCTTATGAATAATATTTAATTATATTATTTGCTAACTCTAACTTCTTCTCCTGTGTTTGTTTCTAGCTAGTAGGGCTGGACGGTAATGGATTTTCATTACCGACCTCGATAATGAAAAAAAAACCGGTTTTTTCTCGAAAGTCGGTAAAAATTTTTTACCGCCCGCGGAACCAAAGTTTGCCGCCGCGGAACATTTTTTTTTTCGCGGAACCTAAATTTTTTCCCGTCCGAAAAAATATTTTACCTTTTTTTTTAGAGACGCCAATTTTTTTGCCGCCCGCGGAACCGGAATTTGCCGTCGCGGAACCAAAGTTTGCCGCCGCGGAACATTTTTTTCTCGCGAAACCAAAATTTTTTTACCGTCCGAAAAAATAGGTTTTTACCGACTTTCGAAAAAAAAACGGTTTTTACCGAATTAGAGGTTCGTTACCGCGTTTTCGGTAAAAAATTTTTACCGGTTTTTACCGGTAAACCGGTTTACCGTCCAGCCCTACTAGCTAGTGAACTAATCCTTGTTCATCTTCTATGCTAGAGGGATGTGCTAGTTTGAGGAGCGCCTCCCTCAGCATGTCTCATAGAGTTGCCTGGGGAAAAATGAAAAATCCCGTACGGGCAGAATGTGAACACGGACCTTCTTTATAGAAGCCGACACCTTAGCCCGATACACAATCGAGCTCTTCTTAATAAAAATAAAAAATTAACAACGAATGGATTGGCAATTCAATCAATCCATTTCGTTCACCTATTAAATTAAATTAATAGAGAGATATTTAAAGAAGGAAAAAAAGGGACGTTTTTTTTATAGTCTTTCGAAATTTAATTTTATTATTACACAGATAGAGAAATTGAGCTTTGAGAGAAAATTAACGTCTCTATTTTATATTATTATATTAATAATAATCGTCGTCATCTTTTCATTTTATGTTTTTCTTTCTCATCATCATTATTATTATATATATATATATATATATATTTTTTTTTAAATTTTATTATCATATCTTTATGAAGAAGAGTTTTTTTCTTTTTTTTTTGAAGGGGGGATTTGTATTGTATGTGGTAACAAGTTAATAGAGCCCCTTCACTCCCACTACTATAAAACTTAATCGAAATTCATAACTATAGTCTCCCCCTCCCCCTACCCCATCTCTCTATTTTTTTCGTCGTTAAATAGGCGGCGAATCTTGTTACAGAAATTCATGAATTTAATGTGTAAAATGGCAATTTCTCTTGTCATAAAATCGTTTTTACGATCCTCGCGTGCTTTTGATGGCTTTTGGGTTGTAGAGTAGAACGAGAGAAGAGGGTGGAGGAGGGGGGATGAGTTGCTAGAGGGAGGGGGAGAGTAGGCTCGCTCAGTTTCAAAAGTTTTTTTTTTTTATCCTCTTTCCATTCTCATTTATTTTAATTTTTTTTTTTTTTTTGTTTCTTCTATTAGTAATTTAATTTATTTCGTTGTGACCGATAATTTTGAGAAAAGATTGGATAAAATTATGTGTTAGATTTTTGGTTATTGGAATATTTTTTTAGAATGATTCACAGGAGGAGAGCCAAAAGGAGACCCTCTATCGAATAAAAATCTCCATATTTTTTTTCTTTTCGTAAAGTGTAGTTTTTTTTTTTTTATTTAATTCATATTCTGAAAACCAGAGGGGGGGGGAGGCTCAAACTCTACATTTTCCGGGAGCCTCCCCGGGAAACAGCAGCCAGGAAAAATAAAAAAAACTTTATATATCGTTGCCGACGTTTCTGGTGCTAGTCGCACTCATGCTCAGGGCACGCAAAACACACATGAAATCAATTTCCAGTACCGCATAACATGTACTAAATTTTGACAATTTTGTGTGCCCTGAGGATGCGAGCGACAGCACCCGAAACGTCGGCAATGAAATATAAAGTTTTTTTATTTATCAATGAATATCTACAGCCATTCAACTCAAGAAATTCTATCTACATTTTCCTTTCGATTCTTAATTTCTCAATTTTAATATTTTAGGCTGAAACGCGTACTCCAATTGAAAAAAAACGCTCTTCGACAAAACGTTTTGTCCAAGAGCAAAACATTTTGCTTAATGCTAACGCACAGCGATTAGGTAAAATAAAATATTTATACCTACTTGAGGAAAAAGAGAAACAAATAGAGGATTAACAACTGTTTATTACAGATAAAAAATATTTTTTCTAGGAATCAACAGATAACGCTTTAATTTAATCCTCTATAATGATTAAGATTTAAAAATCTGGTGTGTCTTTTGCACAGCACACAACTTTCTCTTACCTTCGGTAATCGAAAGTTGTGTTCTCACACCAGATTTTTCATGTCGACATATATTTAGTTTCCGCCGATATTCAAGATGTAAAATTTATAAGTATGAATATAAATATTTATATTTTGTTACCATTTCTCCTATCTTTCCTATGAAGTACAAGAGTAAAGTGTGCTTCAGAAGATTTCAATGGCTAAATGAGAATATACATTTTAAAGAGAATCTAAAAAATAATTGATTTTTGAATTTTAATCAAAATAGTTGGAGCGAATTTTGAGAAAATCGAAAAAAACTGAAAAAGTACATCAGTAAAGTACTAGTACTCTTTGGTCGATTTTGTTTAAAAGCTTCCTGTCAGGTCCCATGAGGGTGCCTAACTTAAATATAAAATTTCAGTCTCATAGCTAAATTTCTTCATGCTTAAAATCGAACACCTACCCAAATCTCGACATCGAATTTTTGACATGAATCCAATACTTTCTCTCTATATATATTAACATAGAGGTAAGAGAAAGTAAAAAATCGGACATTTCATGTGTTCTAACCCCAATATATGGTAATTCCGAATATCGATAAAAAAGAAAGGTATTTTTGACCAATCAATGATAGATTCCCTTTTAAGGAAGTGAATTGTGCGTGGGTGTCTTTTTAAATTCCTTTTTAATAGAAGATATAAAGTCGGTCTCGTTAGGTGAATAAAGAAAGAGAAGGTGCTCTCTTATTAGAGGTTGATTAGCGAGCCGCCCGGGATATAGATATCTTTGTTTTGGCACTTGAATGGTGGCGGAGGCAAAGGAAGAGAAGACTCCGCCCACCCTCACTCTGTCTATCTTCTGTCTTATTATCCCCATTCAGGGGGGGGGGGGGGGGGGGGGTATTCAAGATAGCATCTCCGAAGGCCGTCGCCAATTGATATATTTCCTTCATTAATAAAGGCATTAACATATAAAGGCCTCACTAGACAACTTTGCATTCGTTCGTTCACCAAACTCTTATTTCCATATCATTTGAATACTTTTACTTTTTTTTTTTTGTTTTTATTTATTATTTTAAAAATAAAAATTTTTAAATGCAATTCATATATAAAATTTAATAAATGGTTTCGCCAAAAAAAAAAAAAAAGTTTCTAAAGCCGTAGTCAACTCATTTCAGAAAATTAAGGTGCGCGTCTTGGGCTGTTGGCGGCCACAATTTTGTAGCTATCGACCTCAAATTATTTTTTAAATTAAAGCTATTTAAAATATCTACAACTTATAGAAGCCCTTTTTTTGATTTTCGAAAAAATAAATTTTTTTTTTGAGATTAATCGCATTAAATAAAAGATAATTTTAAAAAATTCGCTCTATAACTTATAGATAATTAAATTAGTAATCATTGTGTTGAAAAAATAATTAATTTTCTACCCTAATTAATTAGCTGGAATCTTTAAAATAAAATGGAATAAATCCCTTGTATTCCTATGGGAAAAACTAACGCCATGCCTTGCGGCCTAGAGTAAGCTCGGTAGTCAAACGTCTACTAACGGCTTTTCGAACGCGCACCTTAATCCACGCAAACTCTAGCTACCATCTCTTATTTCTCTACCCTCTTATGAATATAACATCACAGTTATAAATTGAATTTTATAATATGTATTTTACTTTTTTCTATTTAGGTGCGCGTCTCGAAAAGCCCGTTAGTAGACGTTTGACTACCAGTTACCTAGGCGGCAAGAGATGGCGTTAGTTTTTCCCATAGGAATACAAGGGATTTATTCCATTTCATTTTAAAGATTCCAGCTAATTAATTAAGGGTTAAAAATTAATTTTTAACACAATGATTACTAATTTAAAGGCTCAAACAGACAGAACGCGAAATTCGCGACGCTCAGGCTACGCGCGCATTTCGCGGCGATAGGCGTTTTTGCTAAGCCACACAGGCAGCGTAATCTGGGCGTACGATCCGGTATTGTGTATATGTTTCAACAACCTTTATTTAATGAATTTATAAATATTTTATAAATAAAGTATTATATTACGAAAGAAGAATATCATTGCAAAATTAGATTTTATTTAAATCTTATTTTATTAATGATAACTTTGATTAAATATTTTTCGAGGCTTGTAAATTAGAATAAGATAATACTATTCAATTACCTCGATTCGGATATTTTACTAATCATAGATTGGCTGCCAACAAAAAACATATTTATTACAGTCTTATTAAATATAGACTATAATATAACTTTAATATTATTTACTTTTATTTAGTTAGAGGCGAAAGAACAAGTGTTTTTAACTCTATAAGTTTTTCTATTTCATCACTCATCTTGATTATTTCGCCTGTTCGCGCGAAAGAGTTGTAAATTTGTACAACTCGAAAAAGCTTTTGCGCGAAAGAGAGCGTTTACGCTGCGTAATTTCGCCCCCTGTGTGACGGGGATGATACACTCTTGCCTTATACAACCGTTTCGCCCTTTCGCGACGTTGAAAAAACGCCTTACGCCGCGAAATTTCGCGTTCTGTGCGTTTGGGCCTTAATTATCTATAAGATATAGAGCGGATTTTTTAAAAATATCTTTTATTTAATGCGAGTAATCTAAAAAAAAAATTTATTTTTTCAAAGATCAAAAAAAGGGCTTCTATAAGTTGTAGATAATTTGAATAGCTTTGATTTAAAAAAAAATTTGAGGTTGATAGCTTCTAAATTGTGGCCGCTGGAAACTCCCAGAATCAGTACCCCGAGACGCGCACCTTAACCGAACCCGCGACCCTTGGAATACAAGGCTAACACCTTAGGGGGTATAGAAAAATTTTTGAAAATTAGGCATTGAAATTTGCGTTTTTAGCTATCCTGAGACGTGAAAAATTTATAATTTTTCTGTTTAGGTTTAAAATATTTAATAAAACTTTTGAATTTTTGTTGTCCCGGGCCCCTCTGGGCCCCCCCCTGGGACCGCTAGTGCCTATGATATATTAATTTGAAAAAAATTAGAGAGAGCAAAAAAGGTAAATTAATTTTAAATAATAAATAAATAAATTTAAGGATCTTAAAGCCCCCGGGTTTGGCGTAGTAGGTAGCACGCCTACCTCCTATACCAAACGTCGCGGGTTCGGACCCAGGCAGTCCGATGATTTTATTTAAGCCATTTGGATACCAGATGGCTTAAATAGAAAATGCCTGAACCCCCAATATACCGGGTGGGCCAATAGTGCGTGGACGGAAGATTGTGGGTTTATTAACGGACATTTTTAAAATTTGTTGATCGCACATAATGTGGGACCTTTAGGGCTACAAATTAAAAATATTTTTGTTCCAATTGCACCTCATATCCCAGATAGCACACTTCGTCTTATGTACCTACCGCTTAGTTCCAGTTTACGGCCAAGACGTACCTGGACCTAAATGGTAAGTAAAGCGGGCCAACATGGCGGATACGTCCAATCATGTATGTACATAAGATGTCCCGCCCCGACCTATTCCAGACATACACTTAGAATTTTTTTCAAAAAAATATTTTTGTATTTTCAAAGTATTTTTTTCAGTTCCTCATACGGCTTAGAGATAGAATATTTTTAAAAAATGTTAATTTTTTTTTTCAAATTATTTATTTCTGTTTTTCAAGGGTTTTGGAAATTATTTAAAATATATTTAAAAAATACACAAGTTTAGGTCGCATAGCGGACCTATTCCGGATGTAAACTTAGAATTTTTTTTTCAAAAAAAAAAGAAAAAAAAAAATACAAGTGTAGGTCGCATAGCGGACCTTTTCCGGATGTAAACTTAGAATTTTTTCAAAGAAAAATTTTTTTTATTAATTTTATTTACCAAAACAAATGTGAAGTTATGATCCATTAATATGTTGGAATGCTAATCCTAATAAAATAAAATTTATCAAATTTTTAAATTTTTGTATAAATATTTTGTTTAATTTTTTTTTATGAACATTGAACAAATAATTGTTTTTTTTAGGATTCCTATATAAAAAGGTAAGTTTGGTTTTATTTTTTATTATTTATATTATTTATTATAAAAATAAAATCTTTAAAGACAATGTGGAGAAAAGCCCGTAATAGAGATAGAAGATAAAATAAAATTAGGACCGAAAACAAGTTTGTCTTTTTATTTCATCTTCCAAAATCTTTCAATTTTTCTAGGTATTGGAACATTTATTTGCATATACTTGTTTGATTGACTAATCTGCAGAAAAATGGGCTTACCGCGTGGTTTGAAATCTTCCCCCAATTTTTGGCCCTGTATTTGGGAAAGAAATTATAATTTATAATGGCATGTTTATAAAAGAGCTCGTTTGATATACCAAGAAGAAATGCAATCTTGTCACAATTTATATGATGATTGTAATAACATATTAAAAAATCGCCCAATTAAAATGCTATTAAAATTTAGACGAATGGAATGCGGACAGTGGCTTAGAATTGACAAAAAGATGGCTGGAATGGAAAAAATCTCAGGTGTGACTGGCGACAGCACACAACTTTCTCTTACCTTCGGTAATCGAAAGTTGTGTTCTGTGCTTGTCACACCAGATTTTTTGTGTCGACATGTATTTAGTTCCCGGCAGTAGGGAATATTTGAATTCAGATGTAAAATTTATAAGTATGGGAAAATATTTATATTTTGTTACCATGGCAACCATTTCTCCTATCTTTCCTATGGAACACAAGAGTAAAGTGTGCTTCAAACAATTTTGAGGGCAAAACGAGAATATACATTTGATAGAGCATCTAAAAAATAATTGATTTTTGAATTTTAATCAAAATCGTTAGAGCGAATTTTGAGAAAATCGAAAAAAACTGAAAAAGTACATCAGTAAAGTACTAGTACTCTTTGGCCGATTTTGATTAAAAGCTTATTTTTCCGGTCCCGGGGGGTGTTTAACTTAAATATAAAATTTCAGCCTCATAGCTCAATTCCTTCATGCTTAAAATTTGACACACACCCACACACCCACCCACCCACCCACCCACCCACCCACCCACCCACACACACAGACAGACCATGTCGCGAAAACCACTTTTTTGGATTCAGGGGACCTCAAAACGTGAAGATCCATCAAAATCTCGACATCGAATTTTTGACATGAATCCAATACTTTCTCTCTATATATATATTACATATATACATAGGTAAGAGAAAGTAAAATAAAATATTAAACAATTGAAAAAACCCAGGAAAAACCCAGCGTCATTGTATTCAAAAATGTCAATGGCCTTTGTAAAAGGGATAGACCTAGCTGCCTCCTAAAACTAACCCCCTTCCTAGCTTTAGTCTGCATTCAGCTTTTGTCCTGAGAAGATGTATTTTTCAATTTGTGTTCCAACGAAATTCATGAGTTGACAAATTTTTTTTTTTATAAACTTTTTTGTCAAAAAAATATCTAAATAATTGTTTGAAAAGGGATATAGTCCCTTTATGCTCTCTAGTCCCTGACTAACTGTAAATTTCAGTTAGCATCCAGCCGCTGGCATGAAAAGGTCGTGTATTTTTACAACGCTTTTATTAACTTGCTTTCCTGTTTTTCCGACAAATTTGCAAATCGAAATTTCGACCACTTCTACTTAAGCTAGAGCTTTGAAATTTTATACACGTATGTAACTCCCGTGACAATGCAATATTTGATGTGTCTCATCTTTGTAGGTGAATTAATTACAAAATGGCGGCCGATCAAAAAAAGTGGGGGTAAAATATTATAATCAAAATTTCTCCTATTTATAATTAAGTTAGAGTTTTGAGCATTGGCAGAGGTGTTAAATAGATTTTACTCTAAAAAATGTGCTATTCAAAATTATTAAAAATTCAAAAAATTCAAAATGGCGGCCAATTAATCACATTTCCATTGTTCGGTCCGACAAAGTTAGCGATTGAAATTACGACTAGTTCTACTTAACCTAGAGCTTTGAAATTTTATACACATATGTAACTCCCGTGACAATGCAATATTTGATATGTCTCATCTTTGTAGGTGAATTAATTACAAAATGGCGGCCGATTAAAAAAAGTGGGGGTAAAACTTTATAATCAAAATTTCTCCTATTTATAATTAATTTAGAGTTTTGAGCATTGACAGAGGTGTTAAATAGACTTTACTCTACAAAATGTGCTATTCAAAATAATTAAAAATTAATTAAATTGAGATTAGCGGCCAATTAATCACATTTCCATTGTTCGGTCCGACAAAGTTAGCAATTGAAATTACGACCAGTTCTACTTAACTTAGAGCTTTGAAATTTTATACACGTATGTAACTCCCGTGACAATGCAATATTTGATGTGTCTCATCTTTGTAGGTGAATTAATTACAAAATGGCGGCCGATCAAAAAAAGTGGGGGTAAAACTTTATAATCAAAATTTCTCCTATTTATAATTAATTTAGAGTTTTGAGCATTGACAGAGGTGTTAAATAGACTTTACTCTACAAAATGTGCTATTCAAAATAATTAAAAATTAATTAAATTGAGATTAGCGGCCAATTAATCACATTTCCATTGTTTGGGCCGACAAAGTTAGCGGATTGAAATTACGACCAGTTCTACTTAACCTAGAGCTTTGAAATTTTATACACGTATGTAACTCCCGTGACAATGCAATATTTGATATGTCTCATCTTTGTAGGTGAATTAATTACAAAATGGCGGCCGATCAAAAAAAGTGGGGGGGAAGTTTTATAATCAAAATTTCTCCTATTTATAATTAATTTAGAGTTTCGAGCATTAGCAGAGGTGTTAAATAGCCTTTACTCTACAAAATGTGCTATTCAAAATAATTAAAAATTAATTAAATTGAGATTAGCGGCCAATTAATCACATTTCCATTGTTCGGTCCGACAAAGTTAGCGATTGAAATTACGACCAGTTCTACTTAACCTAGAGCTTTGAAATTTTATACCCATATGTAACTCCCGTGACAATGCAATATTTGATATGTCTCATCTTTGTAAGTGAATTAATTACAAAATGGCGGCCGATCAAAAAAAGTGGGGGGGAAGTTTTATAATCAAAATTTCTCCTATTTATAATTAATTTAGAGTTTCGAGCATTAGCAGAGGTGTTAAATAGCCTTTACTCTACAAAATGTGCTATTCAAAATAATTAAAAATTAATTAAATTGAGATTAGCGGCCAATTAATCACATTTCCATTGTTCGGTCCGACAAAGTTAGCGATTGAAATTACGACCAGTTCTACTTAACCTAGAGCTTTGAAATTTTATACCCATATGTAACTCCCGTGACAATGCAATATTTGATATGTCTCATCTTTGTAAGTGAATTAATTACAAAATGGCGGCCGATCAAAAAAAGTGGGGGGAAGTTTTATAATCAAAATTTCTCCTATTTATAATTAATTTAGAGTTTCGAGCATTAGCAGAGGTGTTAAATAGCCTTTACTCTACAAAATGTGCTATTCAAAATAATTAAAAATTAATTAAATTGAGATTAGCGGCCAATTAATCACATTTCCATTGTTCGGTCCGACAAAGTTAGCGATTGAAATTACGACCAGTTCTACTTAACCTAGAGCTTTGAAATTTTATACTCATATGTAACTCCCGTGACAATGCAATATTTGATATGTCTAATCTTTGTAGGTGAATTAATTACAAAATGGCGGCCGATCAAAAAAAGTGGGGGGGAAGTTTTATAATCAAAATTTCTCCTATTTATAATTAATTTAGAATTTTGAGCATTAGCAGAGGTGTTAAATAGACTTTACTCTAAAAAATTTGCTATTCAAAATAATTAAAAATTAATTAAATTGAGATTAGCGGCCAATTAATCACATTTCCATTGTTCGGTCCGACAAAGTTAGCGATTGAAATTACGACCAGTTCTACATAATCTAGAGCTTTGAAATTTTATACACGTATGTAACTCCCGTGACAATGCAATATTTGATGTGTCTCATCTTTGTAGGTCAATTAATTTCCAAATGGCGGCCGATCAAAAAAAGTGGGGGTAAAATTTTATAATCAAAATTTCTCCTATTTATAATTAATTTAGAGTTTTGAGCATTAGCAGAGGTGTTCAATAGACTTTACTCTACAAAATGTGCTATTCAAAATTATTAAAAATTCAAAAAATTCAAAATGGCGGCCAATTAATCAATTTCCATTGTTTGGTCCGACAAAGTTAGCGATCGAAATTACGACCAGTTCTAGTTAATCTAGAACTTTGAAATTTTATACACATATGTAACTCCCGTGACAATGCAATATTTGATGTGTCTCATCTTTGTAGGTCAATTAATTTCGGCCTATCACAAAAAAGAGGGGGTGAAATTTATAATCAAAAATTTCTCTTCTTTTAAAATACAAATTGTCTTATTGTATCGTGTATATGTATATAACTCATACGTATTAATATTTTATTACAAAAACTAAAAAGAGTTAAATAAAATAATATAAAAAAAAAATTTAAAAACAACGCTTTTATAAATGTACTAAAAAGAGAAAAATAATTATGTATAATTTCTTTAAAATTATATTAAAAATTAATATATGTTACTAAAACTAAAAGCGTTGGGCGCGCAAATTAACAATCTCTTGCAATTTGCATTGCAGAGGATCAACTAACCTTAATTCACCGATACTTGAATCAAAAAATAAAAATAAAATAAAATAATCTAACTAAAACATTTGAGTCACTTCAAACTGTTTTGCCTAACTACCCGCCAAGTCTATGGTATTAAAATGTATTCATAAAACATATAATAGGCCTATTTATACAATTAAAATTTGCAAATCCCGCGCCCAACGCTTTTAGTTTTAGTAACATATATTAATTTTTAATATAATTTTAAAGAAATTATACATAATTATTTTTCTCTTTTTAGTACATTTATAAAAGCGTTGTTTTTAAATTTTTTTTTTATATTATTTTATTTAATTTGTGTTCCAACGAAATTCATGGGTTAACAAATTTTTTTGTTTATTTTTTTATCAAAAAAATATCTAAATCATTGTTTCATAATAATTTTATAATTTTTTTTTTTTTTTTTAGATCAATTGTCTTTTGTAAGCAGGCTGAAATGAACAATCTCCTTGAGAAAATAGAAATGACTTTTCTATCAACCGGAAGAAATATGGAAGAAAACAACGATTATAAAAATTTAATCAGTATTTTTCCAAATGTATGTTTATCTTTGTTTAAAAAAAGTCCTAGACCATTTTATGAATCTAGCAATATTATGTACCGGTATATTTTATTTATTTTATAATGTTATCTTTTTGTATAATTATTATTTATTAACAGTAACGAGCAGATGGCAGCCAGGAAAGAAATCAGACAAAATCTAATCAATCTTTATCTAATTTTATTTCGATTACCGACGTTTCGGACGCAAATTGCGCACTTCCTCAGGTCAGCAAGAAACAATGAATCGTACATCCATGAATTGTTTTTATATTGTTAAAAAAAAAAAAAAATACGCCCATCTGTTTTTTATTAACTGTCTATTGTCCTGAGGAAGGGCGCGATTTGCGTCCGAAATGTCGGCAATGAAATAAAATTAGATAAAAATTGATTAAATTTTTGTCTGATTTCTTTCCTGGCTGCCATTCTACTCACATCTGCTAATAGGTCAGCCATCATCTCAATATTATTATTTATTAATTTTAAATCCTTATTCCTCAAATAAAAAAAAAAAGTTGTTATACAAAATGTGTTTTTTTCTTTATCTTTTGTGCTTTGGAGTTTCTGTTTCAAAGTTTTCCCATATAAAAACAATAATAAAAAAAAAAATTAAAATAATTAAAACTATTTATAATTTAAGTTTTTACTGTGTTAATCCCTCTGCATGATAATGTCCTATGCCAAATGGAGTCTTAATTTTTTTAACATAACGCAAAAATAAGATGAAAATAAATAAGAATCTGTAGGGCCAAATTTGGATGTAGAATATATTAAAAAACATATTCCTGGGTCGCGCACGGGACCAAAAGATTCGTCCTGGCAGTACGCACAAAGGTACTGTTCGGGTCGCAAGGGGCCATAGACAGGACCTAAACGGGACACCTTATGTACGCATGCAATGTTGGAAGAGGTCCATAAAATGTACCTACATCGTAGGTCCTGCGACCCAAAATGTATCTGCATAAGACGCACGACAGGTCGCGGCGGGACATAGGATGTACATACATAAGACGAATGTGTGGTATCTGGGATACAGGGTGGTCCATATCAAGTTATGTTTTTTAAATGGAACGCCCTGTATATTATTGCATATTTGATTCTATGGCCAATTCTAGTATGACTTTATGTCATGCAATGTATCTCAAACCAAAGTACTAGTCGCAAATCGGGCTTTAGTGAAAAAACTGCTGTCTGGAAAAATTGAATATCTCGCAAACCATAAAACTTAGGGGACTGTTCTTTTGTGATTTTGCTAACATTGAAATGTACTAATGTAGGCCAAATGAGTAACCCGGAATTATTTTTATGTTAGGAGATATGGCCATGCCAATTTGGAAAATTTCAATCATGGATAACTTCATTTTTTCAATGGAACATGCTACTTTTTATGCCATGGGACGTGAAATTTAATTACTTTCAGCTGATATAAGGTTGTCTATATCTATCTTGGTAGTTTTCTTTTTATTCCAAAATATTTGATAACGAAAAAAAAAATTTTATTATGGACAAAATATTGAAAAAAATTCCAAACGCAAAACAAAATTGTAATAAATGGAAAAAATATGCTAAATATTCGAAAATGTCTTTTAATTTCCTTTAAAATCATTTTTTTGAACTTCTCGAAAAAGAAATTAGGGTTATGTTCAGGTTAGGAGGTGCGCCATCTTGTTGACAAATCATAACCCGAATTTGAGCAAGCGGGACTTCCTCGAGGTGTTCAAATAAATGATTTTAAGGGAAATTTAAAGACATTTTAGAATATTTGGCATAATTTGTCCATTTATTACGATTTTGTTTTGCGTTTGGATTTTTTTTCAATTATTTTGTCTATAATAAAATTTTTTTTTTTCGTTATCAGATATTTTGGAATAAAAAGAAAACTACCAAAGATAGATATAGACAACCTTATATCAGCTGAAAGATAATTGAATTTCACGTCCCATGGCATAAAAAAAAGTAGCATGTTCCATTTGAAAAAATGAAGTTATCCATGATTGAAATTTTCCAAATTGGCATGGCCATATCTCCCAACATAAGAATAATTCCGGGTTCCCATCTGGCCTACATTAGTACATTTCATGGTTAGTAACCTCACAAAAGAACAGTCCCCTAAGTTTTATGGATCGCGAGATATTCAATTTTTTTCCAGACAGCAGTTTTTTCACTAAAGCCCGATTTGCGGCTAAACGGTTTGGTTTGAATACATTGCATGACATAAAGTCATACTAAAATTGGCCGTAGAATCCAAATATACAATAATATACAGGGCGTTCCATTTAAAAACATAACTTTGATATGGACCACCCTGTATATGAGGTGCAATTGGAACAAAAATATTTTTAATTTGTAGCCCTAAAGGCCCCACATTATGTGCGATCAACAAATTTTAAAAATGTCCGTTAATAAACCCACAATCTTCCGTCCACGCACTATTGGCCCACCCGGTATATATATTACTTACAACGGTTATCGTCAAAGTCTTAAATGGCCTGAGCTGCCGAAAAGACTGTGTGAATGTATGTGTGAGTGTGAGTGTGAATGAGAAAAAAGTGTGAATGTTTAAAAAAAAAAAAAAAAGAAAAGATCTCAAAAAATTAAATCTTCTCTTATATTAAATAAAAACTAATCCCATGCTATGAGCAAGTGGTTCAGGCACTCCCCGTCAGATAGCAGCACCATCCATTCAAATGTCTTCGGTAATCGAAAGTTGTGTTCTGTGCTTGTCAAACCAGATTTTTCGTGTCTACACATATTTGGTTTCCGCCGATACATTAGAATGAAAGATGTAAGATTTATATACATGGGAAAATATTTATATTTTGTTACCATGGCAACCATTCCTATCTTTTTCCTATGAAGTACAAGAGTAAAGCGGTCTTCAAACAATTTAGAGAGCAAAATGAGAAAATACATATTAAAGAGCATCGAAAAAATAATTGATTTTTAAATTTTAATGAAAATCGTTGGAGCGAATTTTGAGAAAATCGAAAAAAACTGAAAAAGTACATCAGTAAAGTACTAGTACTCTTTGGCTGATGTTGATAAAAAGCTTATTTTCGCGTTTCAGGGGGATGTCTAACTTAAATATAAAATTTCGGCTTCCTAACTCAATTCCTTTATGCTTAAAATTGAACACCCACTCACCCACAGGGAGTTGCGGCATCCGCATTCTAAGAGAAAAAAAATTGTTTTTTAAAATCGAGAGAATATTGAAAAGAGAATAATCAATAGCACTATATAATAATTAAATACTAGTCGTTTTAATTGATTAATTATTTGTCTCTCCCATCCAAGAGAGAGTATTATTTATTGTTACTTAACAAGTGAAATCATTCTCTCTGGGTCTAATGAAATGAATCTCTTTATTTAATCGATAGATTTGCGATGGAGATAATAGAATGTTTTTAGAAATTATTTAATTGTTATTCCAAGAATCTCTCCCCGGCGACAATGCCCGGAGGGGGGGTGCAGGCGCCACCTCCCCTCCGCTCGTCGTTTCTAAAGGAAGATTTAATACACGCTATAAAAAAATTAAAAACTCTGCAAATTCAATTGCGTACAACTCGCAAACTACGGCCCCAAATTTTATGGGATTTTTTTTTAATAAGCTCAGAATTTTATAGACAAAACGCAGTTGAGAATAAAAATTTTAAAAATTTTCATTTTTAATTTCTCTTACCTATATATATATGTTAATATTTGGACAGAGAAAGTTTGGATTCATGTCAAAAATTCGTTGTCGAGATTTTGACAGATATACACGTTTTGAGGTCCCCTGAATCCAAAAAGTGGTTTTCACGACTGTCTGTCTCTCTGTCTGTGAACAAAATATCTCAAGAACGAAAAGAGCTAGGAGGTTGAAATTGTATATTTAAGTTAGGCACCCCCATGGTACGTGACACGAGGCCTTTGAACAAAATCCACCAAAGAGTACTAGTACTTTACTGATGCACTTTTTCAGTTTTTTTCGATTTTCTCAAAATTTGCTCCAACGATTTTTTTTTTAATTCATAAATCAATTATTTTTTAGATGCTCTTTAAAATGAATATTCTTATTTTGTGATTTTAATATTCTGAAGACCACTTTACTCTTGTACTCCATAGGAAAGATAGGAGAAATGGTTGCCATGGTAACAAAATATAAATATTTTCCCATACTTATAAATTTTACATCTTGAATTCTAATATATCGGCGGAAACTAAATATATGTCGACACCAAAAAATCTGAGTGTGACAAGCACAGTACACAACTTTTTCTCTTGTCGAAATGTAAGAGAAAGTAGTGTGCTGTGCGACTAGTCACACCAGATTTTTTTAATTTTAATATTATTACATCATCAACGAGAATGTTTATTTTTGATTTGGTTATATGTTAGAAGTTAGCAGCACGATATGTAAATAATTTACAAGGAGAAACAGCAAAATACTGTATGCTTACAGTTAGCTATTAATTGAATTGGCTACCAATCAATTGAAAGAATGAATGGGTTTTAAACGGCCTCAGATGCCGAAAAAGTCCTTAAAAAAGCTAAGGGATCAATTTCATATTCATTAATTTCTTTTTTTTTTTAATTTCATTTAGGGTCTTAGGCATCGAAGGTCAATTAGATCCCGTCCTTATTTATTTAAAGATGTTGATAATAGAAGTGGCTGTTCAGCAATTAGAATGATGAAGGAAGAGAGGATGTCAGTTAAGTGATGCTTCATTAGTCAACACGGCCAAGTCTCAAATGTATTGATATAGACTTGGCCGTGTTGACTGATGAGCATCTGACAACTGATATGCAAATTTTGTATTTTTTATATAATTTTGTATATGTTTATATATAACAACTCTATCTGCATCTCAATGGTGTGCATCTTGAGATTGCCAATAATCTCTAAAGAACTGATGATGGTTTTATCTAATTAAACCCGAAACGTTTTCTGATTGGAGATTTTTATTCGATAGAGGCTCCTTTTTTGGCTGACATCCTCTCTTCCTTCATCATTCTTATTTATTTAAATTGATTAAATAAATTTTTGTCGCATGGTACGGGATGCGACCCTTGACCCTTGGGTCAGCATATTAACCACTACACCAACGGCCGACGGCTAATTTCTCGTTAAAAATTAAAATCTTGTTACAGTAGTAAATTATAGGAAAGGATTACAGAAAATTTCGTTTTTAGAATAGTTCAAGTAACTGCCGCTAGAGAGCAGCAAAATGCAGGTAATTATTTTTTTCTCTTATTATTTTTGAAATCGCCATAGAAAAAGCTGGAATATAATAAAATTAAATAAATTCGACATCTTTCAATCGCGGATCGCACTTCAATAAAATTTGAAAATGCCTTTTATTCAATATTTTGCACTCGATCAATAAAACAGTGAAATATTAATAATATTTTATTTCAAATAATTTGTAATCAAACCAAATGAAAAAGTTTTTATCGCTGGTGATGGGAAGTGACCGGGTCACAGGCACGGGAAGCTACTGTCTTCTCTCTGAGCCACGGGTCACGGGCAATAATATTTATTTATTTAAAAAAGTTATTTCAGAATTGGTCAAAATTCCCTACACATAGGGTTACCACAATTTATTGAGGCCTGACGGACAGACGACCAGGTGGTCAGGGGGATATGGAAAAATTTTTAAAAAAGCTTTATTTATAAGCATTTTAAATATTATGGGGCACCGAAGGTGCGACGCGGAGTAAAATTCCCCAATTTGGCCACGTTTTCAATTCATATTAGTAAAATCCGGACATTTTTCAGATCCGGGCGCCAAATCGGACAAAATGAAAATGATTTTAAAAGACAATGTGGAGGAAGGCTGTAATACAGATTAAAGACAAAATGAAAGAAGACTTCTATCGGCCCGAATTATTTATTTTTCCTCTGTCGACGTTTCGGGGACTAAACGTCACAAATATTCAGGACAAAGGTGTTAAAAAATTATTTTCTCTGCCTCCTTCAATTGTTACCTAATTTAGATTGTTAGTATACTTAATACTATACAGATTCCTCTGCTTGTATATTTCCTGAGCCACCATCAGAGTTAATGTTGTATAGTATTAAGTATACTAACAGTCTAACTTACGTAACAACTGAAGGAGGAAGAGAAAAGAATTTTTTAACACCTTTATCCTGAAGATGGGTGACGTTTAGTCCCCGAAAGAGGAAAAATAAATAATTCGGGCCGATAGAAGTCTTGTTTCATTTCGTTGAAAATGATTTTGTTTATTGAAATTTTAACCAAGAAAAATATTTCCTTATTAGAATTTTAAGGTTTGAGTGCAGAGCCCGGGGAGAACCCCCCACCCCCCCCTGTCTCCGGCCCTGCCTACAAGTCGCAAACTGAGATAATAGAATAAAACTGACAAGTGACCAGCCGGAATTGTATTTCAGATATTATCTTCTCGTCTTCTCTCGGTTTATTAATATAAATGTCACAAAAGAGGAAAAAAATTTTAAAATAATTATTTGATAAGAGCAATAAAATTTTAAACGAGCTTTTAGAGGGCTAATAATAAAAAAATAAAAGCAATAAAATATGATTTCGGAAGAAACAAACAAAACAGCAAACGTTTTTACTAACCACCTTCTGTTAAATTTGTGCAAATATTATTATTTTAATTAAACATGGTCCATTTATTATGAAAGATTCAAGTCCATTTCCTTCTTTTGTGTAAATTTTAATAGATTCTTAAACATTCTGAGAATTTCAAAGCGCACAAGAGCCAATGACAAGGGCAAAGAGTAAATTTAATAAATGACCGTACGGTGGCGCCATCCTGGCGGTGATTCGGATGAACTAATTAATCTTTATTCTATTTTACAAGTATAATATACTCAACTAAAGGGTCCAGATAAATAAATAATTTTACTCACTATTTAATGAGAAAAGATGAAATTAAGGGGTTGTCTTGATATACACACAATCACAAACACTAACACAATGTTAACACTCATGGGCGTAACTAGAGAATTTGGCTGGGGGGGGGGGCATGGGACAAGCTATTCTCCGGAGGGCCTGGAAAGCCCCCATATTTTCTCAATTTTTCTTGGGGCAGGGAGGTTTCTGGGGGGGCTGCCCCCCGGCACCCCCTAGTTACGCCCATGCCTCTCCAACCCCTAACCCGTTACGTAATATGTGAACAACCCCTAAGGTATTTATTTAAAATTTATATAATATTCGTTTATTTAATAAAAATTGGGAGTGCGGAGATTGCTAATAAAGAGAAATAAAAAAAAAAAAAACTGAAAATTTTATATACAGATAAAAGGGAAAATTTCAGTGAATATAGAACGATGATCCTTTTTACTATCATTTGATTGGTTGAACGGATGGTTAGATTAAAGAAAAAATATATTCTTAATTATTCAATTTTAGTTCAATGTGAATATTCTCTAGGAAATTCTAAACTCATAACAAAAGATCCGATGCGAATTGGATGCGCCGTTTCCGAGTTATAGACATTTGAATTATCTAGATTTTATTCATTTCCAATCTTAATTTATTTCGTGCTCTTAAATTGGCCAAAAGGAGGGGAGGGTCGTGGGTGACAGCAGCCCCCACCCCACCGCTCTGATTGTCGCTGAGGAGAAAACGCGCCAGGCGCCCCCTCCCCCTTCCCTCTTTTCTAAGAAAAATGATTTCTCTTTTTAAAAATAATAATTTAACAGCTTTTAAGTTAATTTTTTTTTTTTTTTGACATTTGGAAGAATTATAAAAATTGAACGAGAAAAAATAAAGGGTCGGACTAAGCCGAGCGCACAACTTTGCCCACCCACTACTCAAGAAAAAAATATTTGTCCCCCCCCCCCTGATGGTCCGATGTTATACATATTATATATCATTTTACTCGGGAGAAAGTCTAGTTTCTGAATATATAAAAAAATTATAGGTTATGTAAGAAAAAATTTTTGTCCCTACCCTAGAGCCCCGTCCGATGTTTACCAAAAGCTTTTCACTTCTTGGCCTCTACCCCTAGTTTATGGGTGCAAAATTTCAAAACAACTGAACAAATAGTTTTTGAGTTTTTGATGACGAAAATAATTACCACAAACATACACACACAGACATCATTCCAAAAACTTCTTAAATGGATTCAGGGGACCTCAAAACGTATTTTGGCAGCTTCAGAAAAATTTCGATTTTTTTTACGATTAGGCCTACATTAACTTTACCTGTCCAACCTACGGTTGATGGGCAAAGTTAAAAATTAATTAAGCAGTCGGAGAATATTGCCAAATAAATGATAGTTATATATTTAGTGAGATGTAAAATCTTTCAATTCTTCATCATCACATGGTTGTTATATTTATTTGAACACAAGCGATATTCCGATCTTGTATTACTGCAAATATCAAACTGTAAAATTTAATTTAGATGAAATGATTTGAGTACTTCAAACAATTTTCACAAAATATTACTGATGTACTTTTTAAAAGGTCATCTAAATAATTGATTTATATGAATTTTAATCTAAAAAGTAAAAGATTCAAATTCTGTTACCATGCCATCCATTTCACCTATCTTTCCAATGAAGAACAAGAGTAAAGTGTGCTTCATTAGATTTTAATGGCAAAATGAAAATATACATTTTAAAGAGCATCTAAAAAATAATTGTTTTATTAATTTAAAAAAAAAAAATCGTTAAAGCAAATTTTGAGAAAATCGAAAAAAAACTGAAAAACTACATCAGTAAAGTACTAGTACCCTTTGGCCGATTTTGATAAAAAGCTTATTATCACGCCTCAGGTGGGTGCCTAACTTAAATATAAAATTTCACCCTTCTAGCTCAATTCCTTCATGCTTAAAATTGAACATACATAGGCAAGAGAAGGTAAAAAAAAAAATAGGGGAGGGGGCCGTGAGATATTTATTTGGTTCCCAACGGGGCTGCTACTCAAAAAGTTTAACAAGCACTGAACTAAAGGTCTAAAGGGATGGATTTTATTATTTAATATATTTATGAGAAATAAGCATCTCTTTGATTGAAGACAAAATATTTTGAAATTTTATTTTTTCTCAAAGGATTGAATTTTTTATGGATAAATATGCATTCTTTTATTCTTATAGTTAAATAAAGTTTCAAATAAAATTTTATAAAAGCATAAAAAGATGAAATCAATCAATTTGGCAATTATTTCAAATGATGGGAGAGCATCAATTTGTTTTTTCTAATTCGATCTGCGCCGAGAGTGCAGCCAGGGAGCCTCGCTTCACTCTCGTCTAGGCTTTTCTTCACGCGCACAATCGCTTTTCAAAAAATCTCTCTATTATTTGTCGTTGGATTTGTGGAAAAATACAAAACTGGTCTTTTCAATCAATTATAAAGCTATAGACATTTTTTTGTTAAACTACGCCCACATAAAATGGGGGTTTATTAATTGCCTTTTACATCTTCAAATTTTAACTTCCTCTCTTTTCATTTTCTAATTATCCTAATTTATTGTTTTTTAATTAAAAAAAAACATATTTAGGCTTTGATATTGATTGAATAATTTATTATATAAAATATTCAAGCAAAAACAATGAAATTTTAGTCTCAAAACGTTCTGAAAATGATTAAAAATCGATTTTCCAAATTTATTTTGACATATTGATTTTTACTTTCTCTTAAAATTCAAAAATCAATTATTTTTTTGATGCTGTTCTCATTTTGCTTTCAAAATTGTTTGAGAGACCACCAAGGGCGTAACTAGAGAATTTGGCTGGGGGGGACCAGCTATCCTCCGGTGGGCCTGGAAAGTCCAATATTTTCTCAATTGAAATCTAATCCCAAATGTGTTGCAAGTGATTCAGGTATTCGCCGTCAGATAGCAGCACTATCCATTCAAATGTTATACCAGACAAAAAAACTATGTAAGGGCCTAATAAAGAAATTTTAGGGAAGAAAATTTAAAAAAATATAAATTCAGAGATTTTATATATATTTTTTTTTTTTTTGTTTTTGTTTTTGTTTTCCAAAAAAAAAAGAACAATTGAGGGAATTATTTATCTAAAAAATATAATACAAATTTAAAAATCTGGTGTGACTGGTGCACAGCACACAACTTTCTCTTACCCTTCGGTAAGAGAAAGTTGTGCACGTCTGGTCTCACCAGATTTTTTGTGTCGAGATATATTTAGTTTCCGATAGCACCTTAGTTTCAAACTTGCATTTTAAATGTTGACTGCTTCCAAATAAACTATGGTTATTTTTCAAAATTTTAATCTCATATTTGGATATTTTATACACAATATAGAATCGTAAATAAATACAAAATTTCATAAGAATTGGAAAAAAAAATTTTTAAATGCGTAAAAGTTCCAAAGGGGACCCCCTTTCTTTTGAATCGAAATTAACATACAAATCCCTATAGGAGATTAACATAGGGCCTATGGGCGGAAAATGAATTTAAAACGAGTAGAAACATGAATATCCATCAAAATCTGGACATCGAATTTTTGACATGATCGCAATACTTTCTCTCTATATAGGGTAAGAGAAAGTAAAAAATTACTGAAAATTATATCAAATTTAATGTTTATTTTAAACACATTAATCCCTTACCACCATCCGTAGGTTGGATAGGTAAAGTTAATGTTATAGTAACAAAAAATCGAAATTGAACTGAGGCTGCCCAAATGCAATTTGGGGATGCTAAGCAATCAATTTGAGTAGTTTTCGGAATGGATCTCGTGTGTTAATTTTGAAATTCTGTATAGCCTACATAAGATATTTAGAAGTAGAGGCCAAGAACTGAAAAGCTTTTGGTGAACATCAGACCATTAGAGGGGGAGCTCCTTAAGTCGAGGGCAATATATTTTTTCTTTTATATATTCAGAAATTAGGATTTCTACCGGCTAAATTGATATACTGTATAATAAAAAATATTTAGTAAAACTAAAAATTAATTCTTTTGATTAATGAAAGCCTAAATCCAACAGAAAAAATATTTATACTGTTGTACAGGCTGTATATTTCGTGTATCTGTTATAAAAATTATTTAAAATCGAAAGTTTAGCTTAAAAATCTGGTGTGACTGGTCGCAAAGCACAAACTTTCTCTTACCTTCGGTAAGTGAAAGTTGTGTTCTGTGCTTGTCACATCAGATATTTTGTGTTGATGATGTATTTAGGTCCCGACAGTACGGATCATTTGAATACAGATGTAAGATTTATAAGTATGGAAAATATTTATATTTTGATACCATGGCAACCATTTAGGCATCGGCCCTATGGAAGTACAAA
>JAKCPI010004104.1:0-63401 GCA_023213315.1 Euborellia annulipes
CGGCTAAAGTATTTTAGGATATTTTTATGTAGGTGCATGGATAGGATGTTATTAATATGTTAATTCTCCATTTCAGGAGTCCCTTTTCTTTTAGGTTGGCTGTTCCCCAAGACAATGGATGGGTGAAGGATCACTGTGCAAAAGGTTGTAAGTAGGTTGTCTATTGGTATTATAATAAGTGGTAATATGCACAGTACTCACTGCCGTCCATTGTCCATCGAATGGATCATCATCATCATATGAGACATTTCAAGTGTGCATGTATTAATATTTTAGATATTAGGAGTTAAATTTTGCGTGTATTGGATTGCTAATATTATCTAAGGGGATCTTCTTTCTATGTTTACTAACTGCATGCTAATTTTTTTAATAATACACGCAAATTTTATTAGATTATCTAGCTAGCGATTGATAGATTCTTATATGGGCGTTTAATAGTTAGAAAATCTCTACGCTCATGCATTTATATATTTCTGCCTTCTGTTTTGGAATTCTCTAATGTTCTCTTGAATTGACGTTCAATTGTGAATTGATTCCTCATTACTGGCATAGGGTGTTGTTGTTCGTCCCATTTAAGTTTAGGCGGGGCTCCCAGAAGAGGATCATTTCACTTTTGACCGTTGTTCAAGGGAAATAGGAGAATTCTATCCCCTTTCGCGCATTTTTGAGGAGAAAGGAGAGTGTGTTCTTCTCTTTCTCCGGGACTTTGTCGGTCAGTGCTGAGTTCTGGGCCTTGGTTATCTTTCAGGACAGAGTGAGTTCAATGTTCAAGATGTTAGGAGTTCGTATAGGATGTTGTTAGCTTTTAGGGTTCTTTTTTTCAGCATGCATCTTGAACAACGTCATTCTGATTCTGAGATGAGCAATCAAGGGGGATCTTCAGTATTGTATTGACCTGGCTTCCTTCCTAACTCGTGAGTGAACATCAGATCAATTAACTCTGCTTCTTTTTAGCTCGCTATTAAATGACATTGATTAGGCAGGTGAACGGAGATTAATTGATCTGCGTGTTTCTTTTCCTTTTTTACTTTCTTTGGGTTTGTGGGCGTGTTTTCCCCGTTTCGTTTCGATATAATGAATAAATAAAGGCTTACCTGCCTTCCGTGGAGTGTTCGTGTTCGCGAGTGTCTCAAGATAGAAGAGGAACTTCATTTTATAATTAGATGGCCGTCCTGGTCATAGATAGTGGGTTATTTTTTAGCATCAAGCTTTCTTTGAGCCGTAACAAGTAGTCTACAGGGTGAGTTAATATTCTGTTTTTTCTCTGAAATTTTTTTACATAATTAAAATATGTTATAATAATAGCATATATTTCTCCTTTTGTTGCAGATGGGCTTGAGTGGATTGTGGGATCCGAGTGGGACGTCATAACTCAAGCAAACGATTCTTTCGTAAGTAAGATTTCAAATATAAAATGAATTTATTATTTTTACTGGATCTCTTTTTCTTTCAATAGGTGGATTGGCTTCAAAATGAAAATCTTCAAACTATGAGAGGCAACAGAAGCAACTAAAACGTCGACTTTGATTAATAATTGGAAATGTTCGTCCCATCTAGATAAAGAATGAGGGTAATTGTTTTTGTTTTTTTTTTGCTCTTGAATTGTGACCCTGAATAAAAATTTTCTTAAGGAAAATAAAAATTCTCTATACTTGAATCTCTTGAGGATGATTCATCGTCTCGTGACTAGTGACAGTCACTCTCTCTCTCTCTCTCTCTCTCTCTGACATCTCTTAGTTATTATTCATTCATTAAATAGATAAAATAATTTTTTTGCTCTTTTATTTTGTTGAAAAACTGGATAGAGCGCATAATTAAAATTTTTGGTTGTCTTGGTATATAGAAATTTTTTTCGAGGGGGGGGGGGCGAACTCATTTTTAAATACTCCCCCCCCATACACAAAAATATTTTTAAAATGAGATCAGAAGTGACTAGTGGCTGATCGGGTAAGCTGTGGATTACGAGTCCAGGTCTAGAGTGCTACCCAATTTGGGTTCAAATCCCACTTGCAGTGAATATTTTCAAACATTGCCAAAATCTCCTCCGTTTCTCTGTTATTGCAATTAATCTCTGTTGAGAGATTGAAGACAAAAAAAAAAAAAAAATACCGGATATACCTCAGCCCCCGAGGGCCCCGGACCTTCCTCTCAAAGGCAAATTTTCATTAAATATTTTTTTCCAATCTAAATTTTTTCTGTTTCACCTGGGCTCCGAGGGGCCCAAGCCCTCTCAAAGGCAAAAGTTTTATTAAAAAATTGCTTATAGGCCCTATATTAATATATTTCATTTTTTTTTTTATTCTTTTATTTATGCGATCACTTTTTTTTTTTTTTATAAAAACATCCACTTTTTTTTCTTTTTCTCCCCCCCCCCCCCCCCCCCCTCCTTCCCACCCTTTTTTTTGCTCCGCCTGTTTTTTTTTTTTTTTTATAATATTTGTTTTTAATAAATTATTTTGGGGGGGGGGTGGTTTTTTTTTTTTTGTCTTCTGTTTATTAAATTATTAAAAAATTTTGGCCCCCCGGGTCCCCTCCCGCGCCGTTTGGTGTCGGTGGGTGGGCTCTGCGCACTTTTTCAAACAAGAATAGAGATATTCTTTTGTTGTCCTATGAGCACTCCGTTCATGCGAATATGTGTCGCTGAAATTTTTAATTTTCATTTATTCTCGCCTCCGGCTCTGAAGATGGCCTAGACCAGTGGCCGTAACGTTAGCCTGGAACGGCATAATAAAAGAAATAATTTTTGCTGCATATGTCTTGCAAATTTTTTTTTGGCTCCGCCTTAGAAATACTTCCAGCCGCAAAGACATAACCTCAATAAGAATAGAGATATTAGCTATTCACTAAATATATGTCGACACAATAAATCTGGTATAACAAGCATAGAACACAACTTTCGATTACCGAAGATAAGAGAAAGTTGTGTGCTGTGCGATCAGTCACACCAGATTTTTATTAAAGAACAATGTGAAAATCTATTATTGGGTTAAGGACTAAGGGGGGGGGGGGGGCATGGGTAGATTGTCTTCCATCTCCCCCTGGGAAAAGAAATTGTTTTATGTTTTGAAAATTGTTAGTTTAAAAACCACCAACTGTTTCAAACAAAGCTCTCTATTTAGTCGGCATAATTTACTAATAGCAACATATTTTACTTTTTCTCTGTATAATTTCTAATTATTTCCAATCAGGGCCGGAACTGAGAGATTTTGTAAAGGGGGCAAAATTTAATTTGCCGCCCCTCCTTAAAATTTTCTATACAAAATTCATATCATTTTACCTTTTTTTTTTAGTAAATCTTTCTTTAATTGCCGCCCCCTGAGATCTGCCGCCTGGGGCACACGCACCCACTGCCCCCCCTCCCCTAGATCCGGCCCTGTTTCCAATGCGCGGTTGCCGGCTCTTTTAGATTAAATGACATTTTATGCTTGATTTTTTTATCCCTCTCTTATCATCTTAAAGTGCAGACTGACTGTTTGTTTTTTTATCGTTCCTATGATGAAAATGTTTATTCATATCAAGAGAAAAAGTTTTTATCTGAATTAATAGAGCACACAGCACACTTCTGTCGCAATCCCCCTCTGAGTTCAATAAAAAATGTATTGAAAATAAATTTGAAGAGTTTGTCTTTCGCTAAATGGCTTAGTTTGCAAATGGGGATTTCGTTACAATTTGATGAATTTAAAGAAAGGTCAAAATAACTTTTATTTATTTATTTATCGGTATAATTATGTTGCGTAACTAGCCTTTGAGCGCGGGGGGGGGGGGCGAAGTCCACCTGGGGCGCCGTTTTTCGTTCGACCTTTTTTTTTAGTATTCGAATCTCGTTCGAGCTTTTTTTTTGTAATTTTTCCCTGGATAACAATTATATATTTCATATTTAGGTAAGAGAAAGTAAAAATAGTTTGAAGTCAGGCAAAAGACGTCACGTTAAAAGGCCAACACCAAATTTTTTTTAGTGCATTTCTTTAAAAAAAAATTCCACATTGAATTGTGTTTGAAGGTCCCTGCACTCGGCTGCCTTCTCAAGATAATAGCCAAACGACCACCATCTGACCTTATCAACTCTAGACTTTGGTATTCTCGCTTTCAAAAGATCTATAGTCATTTGGGAATATTTTATATTTTCATACTAAGCGAAAGCGGGCGCGAAATCTTCAAAGAAATAAAAATTTAATTTGTAATAGAGGAAAATTGTACCCCACTTTTTTAAAACTTTCCTTTCCCGACAAAATACTTAAATATAATATAGTGATTTCGTAGGCCAAAATTAAGATTAACAATGCAAGGAAAGTTCTTACATTTTGACCGAAACTGTGCAAATTCAGGCGTCTAAAAAACAAAAAAAAATCAGCAGACATCATTCCTACTAATCAACTAACTTCCCAGAATTATAATCTCCTCATTGATATCGACTTGAACACTTCCGGAAAAGCATAAAAAACATTGTATTCGTTCGGATCGCCTCCTCCTCCTTAATTTACAAGGATTCGCCCCTTTTGTGACGACATAATTTGTATGCATTTTGATTTTATCTTTCCTTAGAAGAAGACGAGTTCTTTGGGAGTATTTCGTAATGAGATAGAAAGCCGAAATTTGTATTTTTTTTTTTTTTTATTTAAACACACACTATTTTTTCATTCACACACACATACAGTCTTTTCGGCAACTTAGGCCATTTAAGACTTTAAACGATACTCGTATTTATATAATATATATTTATTTGGGGTCCAGGCATTCTTATTTAAGCCATTTGGTATCCAAGTGGCTTAAATAAAATTATCGGACTGCCTGGGGTCCGAACCCGCGAGGTTTGGTATACGAGCGTTAGCACGCTACGCCAAGCCCCGAGGGCGATATTTGTATATATTCTTCATCTACTCTTTTTGTTTAATTATTGGCTGACAATTATGATTTTGAAGTTGATGATTTTGCCACCAGATAGCGTAAAAATACATACAAACAAAAATGAATTTATTATGTTTTTTCAGTGTATTCTTCATTTGATAAAAAAAAATCGAAAAAATATCGCTGACCTTTCGCGGCTTTAGCTTTCGACGTTTCGAGGGTCATCCAAAACACCAGTCGAAATGTCAACAGCTAAATTGCTTTTTTCAAAGTTTTTCTTAGCTCCATCTAATATATTTATCCTTTAGACAGAGTAAGTAGAAAGAAAAGCAGTGGTAAACAATTAAAAAATCCCATTTTGCCAACGTTTCGGGAACCACTCGCACCTCACTCTCAGGAGAAAATTAAATCGAAATTCTTAATTCCTTTTTTTTAGTATTTCAATTCATAATGACACCTATTTTCTTCTGAAGATGAATGCCAGAGACTTTGAAACGTCGTTCAAATGAGAATTCTTTATTATACCTCTTATTATGTCTATAATTAATACCGCCAACAACTTTGATTTTATTTATATGTTAATTTACAGTATATAGAGAAAGTATTGGATTCATGTCAAAAATTCGATGGAAATACACGTTTTAAGTTCAAAAAATGAGTCCCGCAAAATGTCTGTTTATGGTCAAAATAAATCAAGGAGGAAATTAGCTACGAAATTGTAATTTTATATCCAAGTTAGTTACCCTCTCGAGACGCGAAATTATTCTTTACTGGATGTACTTTTTCAGTTTTTACGAAGTTCTCAAAATTCGCATTCGCTCGAAAGATTTTAATTAAAATTCATTAATCAATTTTTTTTTTTCGATGCTCTTTAAAATGTATATTCTCAATTTTGCCCTCAAAATTGCTTGAAGCATTTGAAAAATAAATTCAAGCCCTAAATTAATTTTGGATTTTTCAATTCTCGCTCAGGTTCCCGTCTCATGCGAGAATTTATTTCAATTTAATTGGCTACCAATAAATTGAAATAAATACAGACAGGTGGTTTAAATGACCTCTTGCCGAAATAGAACTTAAGGTGCGTGTCTCGAGGTGCTGATTTTGAGAGGTTGCGGCCACAATTTTGAAGCTATCGACCTCAAATTTTTTTTTTTAATTAAAGCTATTTAAAATATCTACAACTTATAGAAGCCCTTTTTTTGATTTTCCAAAAATAGATCTTAGATTAGTCACATAAATAAAAGATATTTTAAAAAAATTCGGTCTACTGGGTATATCTTATAGATATCGAACGTCGGGGGTAGCGGGGGTGGCCTGGACTGTTCGGGAGAAGTTTATTCAATTTGGGAATTTTGTTGAATGAAGTAAGATGTTAAGGAAGGATCTTATATTCAAGCGAGGCGAGGGTCGATTGGGAACAGCAAAAAAGGGTCTGTTTATGACTGTTTAAAGGGTCAGTCCCCTCTTCGTTTTCAACGCTGGTAGCCCCCCACCCCCAGCCCATAGTCAGGTAGGAAGCTGGTTCCACAGCATAAAGGACCTCTCTAATTTCTAGAATTTGTTGATTTTGTGTTCATATTGAAGAAATTTGATTATAATTAATTTTCAAAACATTTAAGAGATTCAAATTATTACTACGTTACTCCCAGAGCCATATACTATATGTATACTTAATTTCAAATGGATTCATTGGAAATTGTGGATTTCTATAGAACATATACATACATATTTACATAATAATAATTTTTCCCATTTATTTTTATAGATAGATTAAATTAGTGATCATTGTGTTAAAGAATAATTAATTTTTTCCTTTCATTAATTTGCTAAAATCTTTCAAATGAAATGGACTAAAACGCTTGTATCCCTATGGGCAGAACTAACGCCATCTCTTACCGCCTAAAGTAACCAGCTTCTGAATCTGCTAATAACGGTTTTTCGAGAAAAAAAAATTCTCTCTCTCGTCTACAATTAATAAATTTACAAAACCAGGAGAAATAAAAAATTTACCTGAAAAATAATAAAAATAAATTTCATTTTAGTATCATATATTATATTTCAATAATATATTATTTCGTTTTATAATTTTTTTTTATATATATATATAATTTTTGTAAATTTCTCTATTAACGATTTATTTACAACAGCAGCATATATAATATATAATAATAATAATAATAATAATAATAATAATCATAATATGATAATAATATTCTCTATAGTTTCTTACAACAATTATACTTTTTTTTTATTGTTGATGTGTATGATCTCTATTTCTATTTTATTGTAATACAATAATCAATAACTTTCTATAATAATGAACGAACTAGATGGGAAATATATTTATAATAAAAATAAAAATACTTTGTTCTTTTTTTTGAGGGAATTTTTGAAATTATCAAAATCAGTGGCTTTTTTTTTGTTATTTGGTTTAAAAACAAATTTTCAAAGAATATATACCTATAATGCTTCCCAGATCTTTTCATTTCACATTGTCACAGTGGGAATAAATAATATTCTCCTTTTTGTAATCGCTGCAATTGAACTTTTTACAAATTCTGAATTCGCACTTGTTCTTGTCAACCGATTAGGGATTCTATCAATTTTAGTAATAAGCTTATTATATTGGCGCTAAAGGGTACGGTGGCATATTTTAATCTCGTTCTTCTCTTTTGTGCTAATCCCCACCATCCTTGGCACTTTATTCTTTTCGACATCTGAGATCAAATAAATAATCTCTATACAAACTATTGAGATATTTAAAAAATATCCACACTCCAGCCAAATCTATTTCATCTAAATCCACTAACGTTTCGACCTCGTATCTAGGGCATTTTCAGAAAACAAAATACATTTTCCTTTCACTCTCATTAGATTCATCTTTATTTAATACTCAAAAGAGACGAATCGCCTCAGAGCAAGATATTCATTCTTTCATATTATATAGCCTATAACATTTGACATTTGGCGAGTTGTATTTAATTGTCTAAAATTTCTCGAAGTCCTGATCATAGAAAGAATATGATTAACAGAGTATAAGATTAATAGGAGGAGAGGGTTGAAAATCCCAATAAAAAAAACGTTTCGGCTTTAATTAAATAACGCCATCATCTTATTCTCATAAGAACTGAAGATGGCATTTAAATAAAGCCGAAACGTTTTCTCCTAAAGCCTCCCCTCCTATTAATCTAATCAATGGACAGCCACTTCTCTCATCGACATCGTTAAGAGAGTATATATTGTTCTAAATAATAATCAAAAACTTGTCTTTTATTCTCTGATGATTGCTTAGATAAGGGACCGAAACTTTGGTCAATAACAATTCAAAAGGCTACAAAGTTTGCGATTTTGTTTTTTTTTTTTAACTCTAGCCACAAATTTTTTCTTTTTTTTTTATAAAGGGAAACTTTAAGGTATATAGACCATGTAAATATTAAGTAGAAATTTTTCCCCAAAAGCGATTTTTTTCCAAAATTGAATAATAATTTAAAAAAATTAAATAAATAACAGACATGTAATGTAGATATATAATATATTTAGATGATATACAACACAAAATTTGGACGACACGTTTTTATTTCTTTTCTTTTCTTTTCTTATTTGTGCGCTGATTGATTTCTCTTAGGTTATGTAAATATTTTTTTTTTTTTATCTTATCTTTATTTATTTTTGTTTTTATCTCATAGATACTCTTGCCTCTCTATTTAAGCTTCTGTTTTCATTATATTCCATCTCTCTTAACAAAGAGAGAAATATCTTTTTTTGCACTCCCCTTCTCTATATCATCTTTTTTCAATCTCTCTCTCTCTCTCTCTCTCTCTCTTGGTGACATTTCCATTGGGAATATGAAAATTAGAAAAACAAACAACAAGACATTTATCTGGAGTAGTTTTGTCATAATCGTGTTTTATTTAAACAAAAAAAAAATTGTCCTTTTCGGTGTTGTTTCTTTTGTAGGGTGGATTCAATGTTTCAAGCCTCTTTAAAATACTAATATCCCTTATAACTTTAAGTACATGCACTTATATAATATATAATACGTTAATTAAGTCTCTAGAGTAGATATTAACAACATTGTTGTTAATTATAAAAAAAAAACGAACCCTAATAGATTAGGGCTTACAAGTCAATCAAGACAGTCACTCGTTATATATATATATATTTAGTTATTAATAAATACACACTTAATTCACTTATTACACTTATCATCTACACACATAGATATATATATTTATGCTATAATATAGTAATCTAAATAGTTCTTAAGCAATTGATGACATATCCGTGTTTAATATCACTCCTTTTTTTTGTCCAAGTTTTGCTTTACTAATTTCAAAAAATGGAATTAACCAAACAGAGAGAGACAGAGAGAATTATTTATTTTGAAAAATGAATTGATTGAAAACAAAAGAGATAAATTTTTCTTATTATATTTTCAGGAAAATTACGGTGTCCTTTATTTCTAAAATCTACTGACACTCATATCCATAGATGGTTGGGATTAGAAAATCCACTGAAAAAAGATTGCCAGTAGGTTCTTTGAAAAATATTTTCATCACAAATCTACTGAAAATATAGAATTCCAATTTTGGAAAAAATATGGAATTTGATCATTCAATTTAAAAAAAAAAAAAAAACGTTTCGATTTGACTTTCATCAGGAGTATTTTATTATTCCGAAGAGATATATAATTAATTAATCTCGGTTTCCATTAGCGCGAAAATTTTGTTAAATGTATATAGAAACTATAACAACAAACAACAATACATTTAACACTAGAAACGCTCTTGGAAATCTGAGATCTAAAAAAAAATTATTAAAAAAAAAAAACGTTTCGGGTTTTGTTTAAAGCCATCATAAATTGTTATTATATAATTTTTGTTGTACAAATAAAATCCTTTTTAACAGCGCCTTTGATGGTTTCAAACAAACCCCGAAACTATTTTTCTATCTAGTCAATTTTTTTTTTTAATTTCAATCCCCTTTTTTATTTATTTTTTTATTTTTGAAATACAAAAAGAAAAAGAAAAAAAAATATGTTGTCGTCCATTTTTCTAAAATTTCTTTCTTCTAAAAAAGCTACAAAAAGAGCAAAAGCGTTTTTGTAATTATTTATTTATTTATTTCTCTATTTTTTTATTTTTATTTATTTTTTTTTATATTTCTAATAAATCTGATCATTATAATAATAAATTAAAAATTGTTTAGGTGAGTGAGAGAAAGAGAATGAGTGAGAGGAACAAAAAACAAAAAACAAAAAGAAGACGTAGAAAAAAAAAAGAAAAATTTTCTACATTTTTTTTTTTTTTTTTGGATGGACGGGTGCTGAGGTGGGGTCCAAAAGGGTAGGGGCGAGGGGGTAGGGGGCAAAATAAAAACGAACGATCATAAAGAAAATAGCGGCGAGGGGGGGAGGGGGTAATGGCGTCTTAATAATAAAACAAAATCATCGTACATCGTCTACATAATAACTTAATTAATGTCTTCTTGTGAATGTTTCGTTAATCAATTAATTAATTAAGTACTAACAGAATACATCGCGTCGACATCGATGTCGTTTTTTTTTTTTTTAGAAATATTGAATTTTTTTTTTTAGTCGACCATTAACTCAAAATGAACTGAACCTCGACGTTCGTAACGATCGTGGATTATGTTGTGCGCCCAGGCTTTGCATTCGATGTTTATTAACACACCGGCTGTAAAAAAATAATACAAATCAATCAATCAGTAGGCTTTTATTCATTGAAGGAAGCAATATTTTAGGGATTTTTGAGTGATTTATTGGCAATGGCAATATGGCTGCCGCAATTAAGCTCGAAACTAACCTCACCTGAACCTAATCTTTCTCTTTTTTCGTTGTTTATATGCTTAAGATTGGGCAAAATTGCGCCTCCTGAAACCAGGACTTGCGGCGGGGACTATCCTTATCTTAGGGCACTGGCTCAAAATATTTTTTTCTAAATTTCACGTTGTGCTTTTCTTAATACCAATAATTTATATAAATATATTGAGATAACGTTTTTTACTTACTTGCTGGTCGTTCAAAGAAGACGGCAACAAGTGGACTCAGATAGCCTTCGATGTTAACGAATGGGAAATAATATCCAGGGAAGCCCCGTTTGGGGATATATTGAATCGGTCCTATATTTTCAACGTCCGCTGGATTCTCACCCTCACAGCTCACCCACACAGTGTTCAGCTGTAATCAAACAATTTTATCTTAAAATCAATAAGCAGCTTAGGAAAAGAGAAAGAAAATGGGGCCAAAATTATCATATTTATTGTATACGAAAAAATACACTTTACTGGAGAACGTTTTGGTCCTAGTCTAGTAACATCTTTGGACTTCTAACAAAACATGAAGACATGTTATGAGGCTAGGACCAAAACGTCCTTCTCGTTCAAATAAGTAATTATAGCTGTATTTTCTTTGAAACATTTTAAAATGACACTGAAAGAGTTGTAGATTATGGAAACACTGGCAAAAGGGAATGTAGTACAGTAAGTGGCCAAGTTAAAGTCAAAATATGATTATTTCTTTGTTTTTATAAAAAGGAAATTTTTATTAGAAATTTTCTAGGTTTTATAAATAACATTTAGAAAAAGATTGGATGGAGTCTTCTGTCACTCTGTACAGTTAAAATAAAATTAATTTTCTCTCAAAAAAATTATAATATAATATTGAACTTGAAGATAAAATAATAAAGCTATTTCGAAATGTCTATTAGATCGATGAATACTGTACATAGCAGAGAGACAATTTGTAGCTCATTCGTTAATATCATCATCAGGACGGGATAAATTAAAAGAGGATTAGTTACCCTGTTTAAGTGTTGGTCTTTTTCATTTTGAATATGAGTCTTGAGATCTTCTGGCATGGGTTCAGGCAATTTGTTTGTGTCGTTATAATAATCAGGAACCCAATTGAAGATTTTATTCAATTTCAAAAAGATGCATGGCGCACTCTTCTTGTAATTGTAATTGTTGTCAATTGTGCATGGATTATATGTGGAAATGTCTATTTCGCAGACTTTCCCTTCTTGTGGTGGCGAGTCATAATCACAATGCTGTCTATTCTGAGAGCCGGCTACGTCCTCTCCTCTACGACGATAAGCTAAAAAAGTAAAAATATATTTATTAAATTAGCTTTTTATTTCGATTATATCTTTCGAACTACTCGAAGGATTAGGATGAGTTTTGTCAAGTTTATAGTCCTAAGTGAGTCGTGTAAAACGAGGAGTTAATAGGCCCGCGGGGTGAGGTAAATTCTTATCGCGAACCCACGTTTTCTCAGCCTCTGGCACAAACATTTGAGAACTATCTAATATTTCTCCAAATGATTTGTCTCTATGTATATTGTTGTTCACTTTCACAATTTGTATTTTTTCATGCTATTGAAAGTTCGGTCCAAAAAAAATGTATTATTGTTTTAGCCCCGTGATTTTCTTTCCCTCCCCTCACCCCCTTAACCCTTTCTTTTATTTATATATCCAGAAACAATAATTTTGAAACCGATGAGATACTAATTATTCTTTCTTTTAAATGTTTATTCTTAATCAGTTAAAGTTTCGATCCGGTTATGGACCATCTTCAAAAAAGCACCATTATGGCGTTCCACAATTCCTTCCGTGAGATGGTCAGGCATCCATTGTGCATAACACCCTTGCTAACAGCTCTGAAGACGGTCCATAACCAGATCGAATAAAAAAAATATTTAATCAAGTAGCAATATTCTCTTACATTCGATATTATATCAGATCTTTATATTAATATCAAGATAAAATTTGATAATTTTTTTTTTTAATAGAAATTAATTAAAACACTTTCAGTTTCGATTTTCCTTTTTTTAAAGGAATTTTTTACAACGCTTTTTTTTTAACAAACACACTAACTATCACAACAATTAAGCACAAAAATAAAAATTTCCGAGTTTCTACTTACGTTCTAGGAATTTGTCCAATTCGTCAGTCCAGTATTTATGATTATCGTCATTGCCTCTGTACCAGATTAAGGTACTCTCTACATTCTCTTCTGAAGGCATCGGTCGAAACCCTAGACCTAAAAAAATAAATAAATAACATTTAATAGGTTTGTTTTTTAGTCAACATCTCCACTTTTTGAAACACATTTCATAATTATTTCAA
Source organism: Euborellia annulipes (assembly GCA_023213315.1). NCBI lineage: Eukaryota > Metazoa > Arthropoda > Insecta > Dermaptera > Anisolabididae > Euborellia > Euborellia annulipes. The sequence continues at coordinate 12,990 of JAKCPI010004104.1, forward strand.
GATTCAATTTTTTTAGGAACATATTCACAATTCAATTGATAAGAATGAATAATGCTATCAACCGAGACGAAATCTCTTTCCGGCATGCAGTGAATGCTGCTCTTATCTATTAAAACTTATGCAATGAATTATAGGCCTATAAGAAAAATATTTTAATATTTATATTTTATAAATTTCGCTCAGGGTATCACGTGGTTGACGAGTATGAGTTACCCGAGCGAGCAGCCATTTCTTTAGCCCCCCCCCCCCCTTTATCGATCTCGTCTGTTTTGATATGCCGAATATAACTAACAAAGATGTTTATTTATAGAAATGATTAGACAGCAAATAGTTGCTAAATTAGTGGTAGACGTTTAGAGAAAAAGAAACTCATGCTAATTTATCAAATACAGGGTGCGACAAAAGTACTGACTAATATCAAAATTTGTTATAAAGCGTCTCAAAATATGAAGAAATAAAATAGAAATTATGGAGGCTCAGCCATAAGAGGGCAGAATTTTGTGCCCCAAGTGAACAAATTTTCAAAAATGCTTTTTTTTGGGTTGCTACACAATTACCTCTCTTTTCATTTTAAGTGTTTTAAAGGCTCCCGGGTGTACCAAGGGTCGCGGGTTTGCATTCCGTCCTATGCGACAAAAATATACAATATGTAAATTGAATTCGCTACCAATCAATTTAAATAAATAGGGGCGGGATCTAAATGGCCAGAGATGCCGAAAACTTAAAAAAATATTTTTCAAAACAATATCAGTTTTAACCTAAAAAAATGTTCATGTAGTACAAAAAAATTTTTTGTAATATAAAAGTGAAGAAGCAGAGGTAGCCAACATTTTCTGCAAGCCAAATTTTAGAAATAATATATCCTGCCAGGCAAACACCAATTTTTTTTTTTTGTGATATATAGAATAAAGCTAACATTTAAGTTCATTTGACCTAGCTCCACAAACCGCAAGAGACCCTCCCCCCATGGCCCCAGTATAAAGAATTTTGTGTAGAAGATTTATTTAGGAATTTACAAAGAGAGAAATAATTTCATTTCTGTTGTTAAAATTGTTGAATATTTACTGACTTGAAATAAAAGCGTGGGGCGCTTCGAGGGTCTAAGAATAGACAATTCCTTAATTTATCAATGAGCGCTCCATTCTTTTATTTTGTCAAATTTTAGTTCAACTTTTAAATAAAAGCATTTTTTTATTAAAATTACATAGACCTATTTTATTCCTTCGATGCTTTATCCCAGTCCCGTAGCCAGAAATTTTCCTGAGGGATGAAATGAGAGGTAATCCACCCTCCCAAAATGAATAAATTTTTAAGTATCAGGGTGTAGAAATTTTCATACGTGAACGGTTTCTGTCCGATTAGCAAAAAATAAATAAACGCACTTTTAAATTTAAATTTTTAATCAATAAACATCCTCTTCGAGCTAAAATTTTTTTTGCTGCTGAATCATTTAGGTTAATTGAATCGTGACTGCTTGTTTTTATTTAATAACAAATTATCTTAATGGATTAACTAACAGTTGGGTTGGTTGGTTTCCGTAGATGAATCCAAAAGATTTCATATATGTGTTTTTTCTCCAATTTTTGCTTACCTGGATTATTTCCAATCAGTGAGCTGTCCAATTGCCATTTAGGGATACGCATATCCAAAGTCTGATAGAAGATAGTGAGCATAGCAGCGAAAAAACCGCTTAGCGCTATATAGAAGATCACATAGAAGAGAAGAATTTTACCTGAAACAAAATAAAAACATTCATTACTATCCCTTCAGACCTAAATGCAATAAAACCAGAAAAAGGGGGAGGAATAAAAAGTAAGAACTAAAGATCCACGATCCAATAAATAATTAAAGAAACAATCTTGACTGCCGTGCCATATCTCTTCATCATTCACTTCTAATAAATAAGAAATTACATATAGCTTACAATATTTAAAATATTATATACATCGTGTATGTGAGCTGCGAAACGAAATTTATATAATTAAATATTTATTAATTTCTATACCCGAAATGTAAGGGTTTGCCGCCGGGAGTTGAACCACGGATCCAACAATTTTTACCTTACCACTAGACCACAGCACGGCATCCGGGTATATGAACTCACTTGGAAAGCAATTTTAGTTATCGGGAGAATTGGAACAATTCGGCGTTCAACTCCCAGCGACACACCCTTACTTTTTTCGGGTATATGAATTAATAAATATTTAATTATACCGGTATATATTCACTTCTAACTTCTGAATAATCTACTCAATATCTTCTTCTCTTTTCTATATATATTCGAAATACATGTATTTGAATAAGATATTAATATTCAATTAAAACTTTATCTTAAAGTTCAGGTAGAAGAGCAAAGTGTGTTTCAAACAATTTTGAGGGCAAAATAAAAATACACATTTTAAAGAGCATCTAAAAAATAAATTGATTATTAAAATGGTGAATTTTGAGAAAATAGAATAGTATCCATTGGCGATTTTATTCAAAAACTTGGTGTTGCATCCCCGAAATATCAAATTTCAACCTCCTAGCTCTTTTTTCGTTCACTAACGACCAGTGCTAGAGCACATTTTTTTGAATTCAGGGGCTCAGTGAATTTCCATTAAAATCCTCGACATCGAATTTTTGACATGATCCAATATTTTCCGTATGTATATCGATTTAATATATGAAAAATTAAAAAAATATACATAGCGGGGAAGTAAGAGGAAATTAAATGAAACAGGTTATATGTTTCCATGTATTATTTACTAGTCTAAACACTTAAAGTGTTTATGTGATTTAACTTAATTTTATAATTTTGTTTATGTTCTGTATCTTATAAATAATCGTTGGTTGTTTGGGCTGGGTGTTGAGATTGACAAATAGGAGAAAAGACCAGCGCCTGCCATACACACTTTTTAACAGGTATTTGCAAAGAGGGTTGCAAAACGCCACTCTTCATCAGTGCAGAAAATAGTTTTGGTGGTGGATGTCGTCTATATAATTGTTTTTAAATAGGGAAATTACCAGCAAAATATGAGAAATATTTGCAAATAAATAGTGTGTATGGTGATCTTTTCTGCTTATTTATTTTATAAATAGGTTATTATTTTTTATTTAAAAGATCTCTGAGCCCGCCAGAGGGTGGCTGCGCACCTAGTTAATTAAAAACAAGTTAATATAAGTTAACTGGAGACGGTTTTGAGGAAGTGTTGTTGGTATTTTGATTCAAATCAAAGTAGTTTGTCCCGCATTTTCTATAACAAAGGATTTGCCCCCCCCCAAAAAAAAGACAAATCCCTTTAAATAATTGTTGCGTCAGAGTTAACAAATTTGTTGTATGTAAATTAACAAGATTTCTTCGAATTCCCTCTCTTTAATTAATTTCTGTGACTTGTTAACATTCATTAACCTTCTCTCTCTCTCTCTCTCTCTCTCTCTCTCGCTCGGAGAACATCAATTTATATTTATTATATAATAATGTGCAGAAAAAAGAAGAAATAAAAAAAAACGAAATTTTAGAATGGATACGCAGATGAATTCGTTTCTTGAGTTCCATCAAAAATATTTTATTTTATCAACGATAATTGAAAAGATGGCGATTGTGTAAACATTTTTAACTGTTCATTTTAGAATTCACATTTAATGAGATAAATATTTTAATCAAATTTGTCCTACATAGGCCTACTCAAGCATTATCAAAATGTGTGCTGCTTTTCCTTTTACAATTTCAAGATTAATAAATAAAAATAAAATATCCACTCTAAAAGGAAATTAAATGAAGAATCCCCAATTTAATACCCATCGCCTTCAGAAATTTTTTTATAGAGGGGGGGGGGGGAAGTGAATGAAGTCTGACAACGATTAAAAGACAAATCGGATTAATAATATTCTGATAATTATAAAGAAACTCTCAGTATATTAAACAACCTCTGAAGAAGACCATCGAAACGTTATATTTTTTTCAAAGAGATAAAAAAAATTCAACTCAGAGAGAAAGTATTAGATTCATGTCAGAAATTTGACGTCGAGATTTTCGATTCTCCTGAGTCCAAAAAAGAGGATCCCGCAAAATGGTCGTATATTCTCATTTTGTTCTCAAAATTGTTTGAAGCCCTTTTCTTCAAGAGAAAATTGCTGAAGTATTTCCCATGATATGATCAAAATATAAATTTTTTTCTGTTTATAAAATTTGCATCTTGAATTCTAATTTACCTTACTGCCGATATGTCGCCACAACAAAATCTGGGCTCTGAGTCTGTGACCAGTCGCACCAGATTTTTCTTTCTCTTACCTCGATAATTGTTTGGAAAAGTTTGGTTTGTAAAGATGTGAGTTGTGGCTCCGGGTTCCATCCAAAAGGGTTTTCGGACATGGTCTGTCTGCTCTGTCTGTCTGTTGTGAAAAGTTCTAAGAAGAAAAGGAGGAAGTTGAAGTTTAAAATAAGCGTTTTGAACAAAATCGGCCAGAGTACTAGTACTACGATGAAATTTTTCAGTTCGATTTCTCTAAATTTGCTCAACAATTTTTAAATTCAAAAATAAATTATTTTTTAGATTCTCTTTAAAATGTATATTCTTATTTTGAGATTGAAATCTCTGAAGACCCCTTTACCTCTTGTACCCTTGTCTTGAATTCTAATTTACCTTACTGCCGATATGTCGCCACAACAAAATCTGGTGTAACAAATAATAGAAAGCTCTGGGTACTGTGACCAATCGCACCAGATTTTTTACCATACAGTTTACAATTTATTGAGTAATTTTCTTTTCTATATTTTCTATCTCTACTTGAGCAATATATATAATTGCAGCGTGTCTGTCTGCCTATCTACCATCGCTCTGTTTGACCAATTTCTTGTTGGAATTTCAAATAGAAAACGTTATGGGAAGAATACCCCGAATCCTCAAAAAAATCCCATTGGAAAATGGGATTAACGAAAGGAGGGAGTCCGCCGTAGGTGGGCGATGCGGCTAGACCCTCTTATACATATAAATAAAGTTGTTGTTTTTTTTAATTCTTTTATCAGCATTGCACATTCATTTAAATAAATTGATCACCAAGTAGTATTAACAGGCAAACTACTGACTCATAGAACAAGAAGTGAGAACTCTCCACTCTACTATGGGTCAAGTTAATTTTATTTCAATTTCTACATTAGCTAGCGTTATCTTTGTTTACTAATTAGATAAAAATAGATATAATTTCTGCAATTAATAAGTAAAACGAGTCATATAGCTTAACAATTTTTTTTTTTTTTTTAGTCCGATCACAATTCCGAGGTTTAAAGAATTTTGTTGCATTGATGGGGGGTTTTTACTGCAGCACTCACTCAGAGAGTAGTGACGTCATAGTGATGTAGAGAGAGCGAGAGAGCGAGAGAGAGAGAGAGGGTGTTGTAGCTCTGTCTGGGTCTGGGTCTAAGGGGGATGAGGGTTGAAATAGTATCGACCCGGCATGTAGACGCCTTGTGTTTTGAGCATGCGCAGAACAAAACCAACCCCTTCGAGGTCAATCGGTCGCTCTCTCTCTCTCTCTCTCTCGCTCTCTGAGAGCATCATCGATTGCGACAAATCATCTGTTTGTTGGCTCAAGAGACATTCCTTCTCTCCCTGCTTGGAATGGATTTTTTAAAATCTGATGTGACTAGCCGCACATTAAGCATTTTTTGTTTCTTATTCTTCCTCTGGGGATTTTAAATAAGGCCCGTCGCCCGCCTTTTAGGGGAAGTTTTGCCCCCCCCTGCGGCGGACCCTCACGTTGATTTTTAACAAAAAAAAATTTAATTATATAATAACTTTTATTATTTTTATTTTGAGAGATTTAATTAATTAATTGGCTTTGATTTTTCATAATGAGAGATAGAACCCAATAATTTTCAATGGGAAAATTTAGGAATTTTCTGAGCCTCCCATTTAGTTTTCCCGAGTGGTTTCTCAGCTTCCCTTGGACCAAATCTTTTAAAACTCAGTCATAATAATTCAGACATTTGCCTTTAACCCTGAACCAAATTTCAAATGTTTAAAATTGTTATTTTATCAATCTCTTTGAATTGTTTTTCCCATATATGCCTAATACAAACTTGACTTCAAAATAGTCTTAAAAAATATGCAACGAATTTACAAAACTTTCCGCTCTTAATGAGATGCAACTCTTAAACACGAACGATCTGATTAAGAACGGGAAAGTTTTGCAAATTCGATGCATCTTTTTTTTTTCTAGACCCACTCAGACAAGAATTGATTCTTCTACTTAAATGTGATGTGAATTAAAGTGTTTACAATAGAAAATGTAAAATGGAAATGTTTGATGAACAAGTTATGTTATTGCAACTGTATAAATAATTTCTCTTTTTTTATGTCTACTTAATAGGCAGATTGGAAAAGAATTCAAATTGTGCTACTGCAGCAGAATTTGTTTTTATTTAAAAAGTGATTTGTTCACCTAGTTATCAAATAATGATCGTTTCGACAAACTTTTCATTTTCAAGATTCATAAATTTTTAGTTTCCTACTTCTTCAATGAGAGGCAACATTCTTTTAATATTAAATGATGTCTTTTATCTTTAGCATCATTTATAGTCCAGGATCCCAGGCCCATTTTTACAAGTTATTACTATCAAGCTAATTTTCCGTGAGTAGCTTCATTTTGATGAGACGACCAATTTTTCCTCTTACAACAATTCTTAATTGTGGTAGCTAACCGGAGTAGCAGGGATATAATATTTCAATTTGACGATTCTCAAAATTTATTATTTACGGGTTTTTTCATTAAATCTTAAGAAAATTATTAACATTATTGAAAAAAAAATTTGTCCTTCAAAATATATGGTTTGATCAAAGAGTCCCCCCCCTTCAAAAATGCACATGTTCAATGTGGGACTCTGAACAAAACATATTTTTGAAGGAGACATTTTTTTTTCAATAATGTTAATAATTTTCTTAAGATTTAATGAAAAAACTCGTAAATAATTTGAAAACCGTCAAATTGAAATATTATATCCCTGCTACTCCGGTTAGCTACCACCATCAAGAATTGTTGTAAGAGGAAAAATTGGTCGCTTCATCAAAATGAAGCTACTCACGGAAAATTAGCTTGATAGTAATAACTAGATCTTCGGTCCTTATGCACTCATCCAACAAAAAAAAAAAAAAAAAAAACTTGTAAAAATGGGCCTGGGATCCTGGACTATTATTTAATCTAGGTATTTAAATTCAGAGTGTCCGTCTGTTGGAATTTCGAAATTAAATTTTGATCTCTTGAGAAAAATACTTGAATCCCCAAATGGGGAGGTTCGGTGAAAATTCCTTTTCCCTTCGGAAAGCACTGGGTTCTATCTCTCATTATAATAAATCAAAGCCAATTCATTTTATTAACAAAATAATTAAATCTCTCAATTAAATAGTAATGTTATATAATTTAATTTTTTTTACCGGTGGCTTCTCATTGCCTGGGTCTCGGGAACTCTTCCCGTCCCAAGCGAGAAAAATTAATTTCAATTAAATTGACTATCAATAATTTGAAATAAATATTACAAGACTAGTCAAGGAAAGAAGAATAAAATAAACTTTGAGTTTTTGAAAACGGTCACTGAGATTCAAAATTTGATCTAACAAGACAGAGATTGGCAAACTTTGCTCAGGGGCCCACAATTTGTGGGTTCTTGGCTGGCGACCACGAGCTGCCCTAGCTGGGACTGGCAGTACTTCTGTTCTTTGCATCCATCTCTTCCCTTCTATATTTTCAACAGGCGTCAGACCATGCGACGGGCCGGCCTGTTCTATTCCTTCCCGGCCGCAAAAACCCATGGATGGCAAATCATTCCGCCAACCCCGCACCGCGGGGAAGAGAGATTGGCAAACTGAAGCTTCAAATTAATACATTATCTCGAAACTTCCTAAAAAACATTTTATATTCTCCTATAATATAAAAGAAACATTCAATGTATGCAAGAGAGAATAAAGGCAGGCCTATTTGTGTTTAAGATACTCTAACCTGTAACCGCAGACCAGATCGATGTAAAGTTAAAGTGAGGATGATTCCAAATAAAATACAAAAAGGAAACTTTAGTACTCTCTACCACACTACTAGGGCCTAGACACCAATTTAGGAATTATATAGGCCTGCAAACAGGGAGGGGGGCGTATTATTATGTAGCTCCCAAGAGCTTCATTTTTAATGCAGCATATTAATAAAACCAATGACCAAAGTGAATTATTTAAAATAAATAAACTAAATCATTGCTTTCATACTTTAATGACAAAATCAAAGACAGGATTGATTTTTTGACACCGCATTAGTCTTGAAGAAGGGAGGCGTTCAGACCGAAACGTCGACTGAATAGTGGTAATAAATTATGTCTTTCATATTCAAGCATTTTTATTGTTTTTTTAATAAGAGGGTAGAAAATGAGAGAGATACAGCTAAGGTTTTTTTTTCTTTATTTATTCAATTTACACAGCTGATGTTTCGGTTTTGTGTTTGGACCATCCTCAGAGCTGGCGAAAAGCCATTGTGAAAGTGCCATTTTATAAATTGTTGAACCAACTCTTATATAATAAATATATAGGCCTACACAGTATGCGATGACTAGAAACATAAATAAAAAAATTATTATTTTTGTTTTGACTGACATCAGTGTAGAGCTAACAAGATCGTTGCGATCAAACACTACCGAGAACGGGCGGATGGAGTGGAGGCCCGGAGAAACGAGCATGTTGAAAATTAAAATTAAATATACAAATTAAACACTAGGTTATTTGTTTCAAAGGTTTTATTAATTAAAAAATTAACACTTGATACGTATTTCGACAATTCCTTGTCATCATCAGAAGTAATTGTCGAAATACGTATCAAGTGTTAATTATTTAATTAATAAAACCTTTGAAACAAATAACCTAGTGTTTAATTTGTATATTTAATTTTAATTTACAAAATGTTTCAACGAGACCCAACGGTCGAAAGTTTAAATCTTATTAAGCATGTTGAACATCCTCCGGTAGCCATCGGTAATGAAAAATTTAAAAATATCTATAAAGAAACTCTTTGAAAGTCGATTGACTCTCTTTCTTATTGAAATGAAAGAAAAAAATATTTATTTATTTAATAAGAAAAAATAAGCGAGCCCAAAGAATAAAGAGTGAACTCATGACGCATGCGCATTCAACTTCCATTAATTAATTAAATAAATCTCGTATTAACAAAAAAGTACAGAAAATCCGTTATTGTTTCCTTGGTTGTTATATAATCTGTTGTTCTCCTTTTTAGAACGATCCTAATTATTTGAATCTATTAATTAAATTAGTTAGTTAGGAAGTCTCTCTTCTCTCTCTCTTATGCTAATTTGAAAAAAAATCAAGAGGACAGCGACGACGAAAGATTCCATCCATCAAAACAACTCCCCTTGCTCATTAATTTTAATTTTAACACCATGAGAGTACCCCAAAATATTTTGATGGATTACAAATCTCCCACCGTAGGGGCACTTGCACTTGAGTGTGTTGACATGCATATCTTATATCAATGATATATTAATTAGTTTAGGCCTATAGATCAAACTCATTAGAAAGAGGTCATATTTTTTGTACGATTTGGGCTGATATATAAATTAATAAGATATGAAGTGTTTATAACAGAGAGTGGAAGGAAGAGACAAGGAAATTGCTAAACTTTCCTTCTCTTCCTATAACATATTCCCGGGGGGGGGGTATAGTATATGTTAAATGGTGAAATAATTTTAAATTTGAAAAGGTAAAATAAAATTATCTGTACCAGATTTTACGTTTTACCTTTTCGGTCATTAAAATTAATTCATTATACACCATATACTTAGGGCTCTAGCTATCAGGTGGGGACTTAATTGTGGCGCTCACTGTACCATTAGAGTTTTCTTTTTTTGCACAAATTGAGATCACATTTAGTCTGATCTGATTATCCGTTCGGAATCTACAGCGGGTTAAACTTTCAAATTAGAATTTACCGCAACGAGGTAAAATGAAATGATGGGGAAAAATAAATGGTGAAATCTTTAGCTGAAGAATCAATCTTTTTAACCGAATATAATTATACCCCTTACGACAGAGGAGTTATTCAAGCCGCCTGCAAGTAAACATAGCCAAAAATTTGCTTCCATGATACTTGAATGACACCTAACCTAAATTTTAATGATTTTTTAATTTATTTAAATTTATTAAACCATAAAATAAACATGACAATTTATAACGAACCAATCTTAGAATTTTAAATAGTTTTTAAAGACATGCGCCTTGAATTCTGATTCTAAAGAGAGATAGATTCAATTGAATTTTGTAAAATTTATAATCAATTCCAGACCGTACCATCTCAGATAGCAATAAAATTAATTTTGCTGGATCCTAGTAGGTACAGCCATATTTTTTAATCTCGTTAAAATAACAAGTTGAAAATATTCTTTGTCTAAAATTATATAGAGTGGACCGGTACCTTTAATCTATTTCATTGAAATCTGAGATGGTGAGGTTTATAAATGTTTAGAGTTGTGGAAATTACTTTCCTATCTTACCTAAACCTAAAATACAAGAGTAAAGTGTTGTTCAAACATTTTTGAGAACAAAATAAGAATATACATTTCAAAGAACACTTAAAAAATAATTGATTTATTAATTTTTATCAAAATCGTTTGAGTAAATTTTGAAAAAATCGAAAAAAAAACTGAAAAAGTGCATCAGTAAAGTACTAGTTCTCTTTGGCCGATTTTGTTTAAAAACTTCGTCTCTTATACCAGGGTGGTACCTAAGTTAAATATAAAATTTCAACCGCCTAGCTCTCCTAAGAAATTTTGTTCACAAACAGTCTATTTTGCGGGACTGACTTTTTTAAATATAAAAACGTATATTTCCATTAAACTTTCGCCTACTTTCTCTCTCTACTATATATTACATATATAGGCAAAAAGAAAGTAAAAAAAAGTACCGTACTTTACGGTTAAATGAATATAATTGACTATCAATCACCGTCTTATATAAGTTTAATTTTCATTTCAAAATAAATGTAATATTTATTTAAAAATTATAACCTTTTCTTGAATACTGTTTATTAATGATGAAATGAGTCCGTTAACAGGCCTAAATAATTAACGTTTATTAATGTTAGTGCTAATAATCACTAAAAAAAAATTCTATTCATATTCAAGATAGCAAATTGGCTAAATCTCCTTAAATAATTTTCAATGGGTAGACCTATTCAAAAAATCTGGTGGGGGGGGGGCTAACTTAAATATAAAATTTCAACCTCCTAGCTCTTTTCGTTTTTGAGATGTATCCATCAAAATCTCGACATCGAATTTTTGAAATGAATTCAAAGTTGCTGCTTAATGCCAAACAGAAAAGTCGTTATTTAGACCAAATGTACATCACTGATTTCACTTTTTTAGACCAATAAATATGATTGATTTTAACGTTTCTTTTTTTACCACTTAAGAATAGAGAAAAAAATTTTAGAAAAAGTTGTCTATATTAATAAAATCCAAGATCAGGTGGTAGATTTGACGAAATTTTTTGGGAAATACAAGACCACAACTATTAAAAAATTTATTATTACTTACTTTTTTGGTTTTTTTTCTTTCTTCATTGTAATTTACATGACAAAAATTTTGACTATTCTGATTGAGATAAGTTAACTAAAGAAATTAATTAGAGTTGAAAAGATAATAATTATTTTTAATGAAAATTGTTTATTTTTATTTATTAATTTTTTTTAATAATCAACGATAAAGGAGCTCACTTAATGATAATTAAAAAAAAAAAAGAATATTTTTTTTTTATAAATATTAGAGAACTATCATTTTCTTTAGTCCCAATCAGAATAGGTCAAGCGCAAGATTTTAGTCATGTAAATAACAATGGAGAAAGAAAAAACCTAAAAAAGTAAGAAATCATACATTTTTTAATGGCTAATGTGGCCTACATATTGTTATTTTAACATATATCTCGATCAAATTAGCTTACCGCCACTTTTTTTTAGACTAATAAAAGGAAAGGAGGGAGTATTTTCCCTGAAAAATTGCAAAATTAGTGTAATGGCTTCACTTTAGCCTTTATTTCAATTGAATTGGCTTCCAATCAATTGAAATAAATAGAGAAGATGTCTAAATGGCCTTCGACGCCGAAAAAAATTAAAAATGAAAGATCCCTCTCTCGCCTAGAGAGGGGATTAATACTAAAAAAAGCCCTTTCTCTCTCTTGGTGTAAAAACATAAAGCACATACTCACATATTCCTAAAATGTTCCGGGGTTCTCTCAATTTAAATTCTTCACTTTCTGATACAAATCCCATATTAACAAAAATCATAAAAATAAACAAGCAAAAAATTTATATATATTTTTTTTTTTATTTACACTCGTTTTCTGGTGCTTGGTCTACATGTTTAATATTATTGAAGGAACAATCAGTAATGGTGATGCCTTGCAGCATCTCCAGTGCAACTTGACCTTGTTTGTTTATAAAGATCTTGGTGGCTCTTTATTTATTTATTTTTTAATACCCTTTGCTGTGGGACCTGGCAACTGATTAGAGCAATAGCAACCAACAAGATTGCAAAATCGTTGCCCTGGGGCCTTTGCAGTGGTTAGCGTTCTGTATACCAAGGGTCGCGGGTTTGCATCCCGTCTCATGCGAAAAATGTATTTCTATTTAATTGGCTACCAATAGATTGAATTATATAGAGAAGGGGGCTGTTTTCTCTTGACTGCTTTAGAGGTTATCTTTATATATATTTGAAATAACTAGTGTGATGATGTCAACAAATTAATTAAAACTGAAGTGAGCTACTTGAAACACTCAAACAATAATATAGATAATTTTAATTATTCTGATTATTATAAACTAATTTTTACGATGTGACGATTTTGTTAATAAAATTGTAGTAGTGAAAATAAGGAACAAAAATATTACATCATAACAATAATTTATTTATGTTTGAGTAAGAAGTAGCTCAATTCAGTCTTAATTTGTTAATATCATCACGACTAGTTCAAATGGGTATTTTCCTCGAGGTTGGCATTGCTTGTTTGCAACGATCTTGGTGGCTGTTGCTCCGGAACTTGAATTAATATATCTATGGAGGCATTTTTCTGTAACCTGACAAATTATATATGGTTCTAGGTGAATATAAGAGAAGATATTAAAAAAAAAGAGACCCGCTCCTCTAACAACCACGATTTTGTCAACATCCCCTGGACCAAGTAGAATTGAAAGTAAAGAAACATGAAAGGAGAGGATTTTAAATTTCCGTTTGATTGATGTTCGATATAAGGTCCTTTTGGTCATTTCTGAATGAACAAACACACTATCAAAGAATCATTTATTTCAATCTTTAAACAAATTGAGATGTTTATGAATGCGAATTTTAAAATAGAATTGAAATGAATGTTTAAAGAGAAAAAAAGATCTAAATATAGGCGAGTGTCAAGGAAAGTTTGTCGTCATCCAATTCCTTCAATCTAAATAATAAATCATTTAAGCCAATCATTTTTTTTTTCTTGTTTATGTGTGTGTAGTGACGTCATTCGCTCGAATTCAAAACAATCGACAAAAGTGGAATCTCCTTGTGGACCACAACTGAACACCAACGTCGGAAGTGAAAATTAATCTTTTCATTGTTTTTTTTTTTTTTTTGACTAAATCATTGACTGAAATTTTTTAAATTCATTTTAAGGAGGTATTTATTTAGATTGGTTTAACATATCTGGACATGTTAACTGTTTCGGCCCTCCAGCCCCATCTTCAGAAAGTTAAATGTAAACAAAAAAATTTTGACGACTTCTTTACCGAAGATAAGAGAAAATTGTGTGCTGTGCGACCAGTCACACCAATTTTTTTAAATTCATTAATTTGATACCTAATAACTAGTCAAGATTTTAAAAAACATCTAGTATTGAAAATATTAATATTTTTGAAGTAATTTATTTTCTTCAATTTGGTTGATTCTGAATTAAATTTTCATTTGGTCATCCAGGTGCAGTTGGAAAAAAATACCCAACCAAGCTGCAAATCTCTACCCCAGCGTTTTCCAAACTGTGAGGCGCGGACCAGTGTAAGGGGAGGCGCGAATATTGGCCACCAAGATCAATTTTCCAAATGATTGCTAGTTTCATAAATAAAATAATAAAATTTAGAACTGGGACGGAGGTTTTAATTAAAATAATAAATATGAATAAATAAAAAAAAATATTTTTATATAAATTTATATTTTTAAGTATTAAAAATTTTTCAAGAAGACTGTGAGTGTTTTTTATTGGTGAGGCCAAACACTGAATATGACTAGTTAAGTCCGAGTCGAGCTATTTTGAATACTTTTATCTTATTCAAATATATAGATCTCGAAAAATATTTAATTTAATTAAAATTTTTTGTTTTTGTATTATTTTATTAAATGTGTGTGGGGGGAGGGGGACGTCATACGATTAAATATTTTAAAGGGAGGCGTGGTAACATAAAGTTTGGAAACCACTGGACTAAAGTAAGACTCATTCTAGAAAATTATACTATGTGTAAAACCCAAAGGCGGATCCAGGGAAGTTTTTCAGGGTTTTAATTTTTTTCTGAATAGACGCGAAGCTTGCCGAAAACAGGGGCGGATTAAGGGGGGGGGGGGCGAGGGGGACGATCGCCCCCCCCCCGAGAAGAAATTCAAAACGTTATAAAAACTAGTAATCTAAAGAAATTATGATTTCCGCTCTTTAATTTCAATTGAATTTGTTACCAATCAATTTAAATAAATAGGAAAGGGGTCTAAATGGCCATAGATGCCGACAAAATCCTTAAAAAAATAAATAAAATAAAAAAGAAAAAACCGCCCCCCCGTCAAAATTGCATTAATTTGCCACTGGCCGAAGGTGATAGCATTGTTAATTATTTTATTTATTAAGATTGGTTTAGGGGTTGAAAGGTTGATAAAAAATGTTTTTTAAATTTATTTTAGCTAAATCAAAGCCAAATAAATAGAAAACATTTAAAAAAAAAATAACGTTGATTATTATTTTGTTTAGGGGGGATGAAGGGGTGTTTATTTAAGAAAGGCCTTGGAATATTCCAAATCACTTGTTGACATTCTTTTCGAGCTCTAAATATATAGTTAGATTAGAGAAAAATGTATTTTTTTTACTTTTAATAAAAAGGGAATTGCTATGTGCATCTATTTATTCCTATACAAAGAGATAAGAGACAAGTTTCTCTCGTTCAGTCGAGTAGAGCGCGTGGCCGAGCAGGCAGGCGCTGCTCTCTTATTTGTGTTTAAAGTGAATCAAAGTGAATAATTAATATAGTGCAACCCACCCTGAACACACCGTCAACCAGCACACCCTCTTGAGAGTCTTATTTAAGGTAATTATTATGCATTTTATCATTGAAAAAAAAATGATAGAAACAAACAATTTGACTGCGAAAAACGATTCTTTTGAATATGAAATTAAATATTTTGTATTTCACTAAGGGTAGAGGGAGAAAATAATATAAAAATAATAAATAATTAATAAGTGTAGAAAGGGGGAGGGGGAGTGTAGGTGGTCATTGAAAAAAAAATTAATTTTTTATTTTTTTATCTTTTTTTTTTTTAAACACTCACGCTTTTTTCTCATTCACACTCAACACTCACACACACATTCACACAGTCTTCTTGGCAACTCAGGCCATATAAGTCTTCATACGATAACCGTTATTAATTAATAATATACATATTGGGGGTCCAGATATTTCTATTTAAGCCATCTTTGTATCCATTTCGGACTGCCAGGGGACCGAACCCGCGACGTTCGGTATAGAAGGTAGCACGCTACCAAATACACCAAGCCTGAGGGCATTTTTTCAAAATCTTTTCTTAAGTCACCATTAGTATGGCCTATATTTTTTAATCAAATTTCTTTAATATACTTTTACACAGGGGTGGATTAAGGGTTGAAAATTAAAATAAAATAATTTCAAAATAAAATAAAAATTAAAATAATTATTTATAAATGTGTTCAAATTATTTTGAGAGTAATTTTGCGGTGAAGGGTCGCATTTCCTTAAAGGGGGGGGGGGGAGGTATGAAGGCATTAACCGGGGGGGGTTAATGCCCCATCCCCTATAATGCACAAAGATATTAATGTTTTTTAATACTTTTGCTAAAAAATAAGTGCATTCTGTTTGAGTTAAAATTTATTTTCTATATTTAGCAACTAGTATAGTAGGATAGAAACATTTTAATGTCATTCTAAAATTTCTTATTACTGGGGGGCGCAATTAATTTTTGAAGATTTCGTAACTCTCATAAACAGATAATAATAACACTGGGTAACTTAGGAACCCATCGAATCCCTTGCAGAATTTTGTAGGGATTTTTTTCATTAGGTAGAAAAGTAAGATATGATTAGTCCACTTAGAATTTTACTGGGGTTAGTCACCGCATCTTTTAATAGGAACTAATCTCAGTTCGGATTTGAATTTTTACTTTCTCTTACCTCCTCGAAAATTTGATGTCGAGATTTTTAGGTCCCCTGAATTCAAAAAACATGGTCTGTCTGTCTGTCTGTGTGTGTGTCTAGGAGGTAGAAATTTTATATTTAAGTTAGGCACCCCCCTCTAGGGCGTGAAAATAAGATTTGAGAAAAATATTTTTCTTCAGGAATGAAAGTTAGAAAAAACGATGGCAGAACTTTTTCTTTAAAAATATATTTTAACAGCTGACGTTTCGGCTTTGGTCGAAACCATCCTCGGAGCTGTTAGTGATCATCCGATGATGGCTTTGACCAAGGCCGAAACGTCAGCTGTTAAAATATATTTTTAAAGAAAAATTCTAGTTTTCTTCTAACTTTCATTCCTGATTCAAATTCCACCAGCCATAAAATAGCCTTATACCAGCGTTTTCCTAACTGTGAGGCGTGGACCAGTCTAAAGAGAGGCGCGAATATTCGCCCCCAGGCTAATTTTCCAAATGATTGCTAGTTTTAATATAAATAAGAATAAATAAAAAAATATTTTTATTTATATTTTTTAGTATTAAAAATTTTTGTTTTTGTATTATTTTATAAAATGGGGGGGGGGGGAGGCGTCATAAGATTAATTATTTTTTAGGGAGGCGTGGTAACAAAATTTGGAAACCACTGCTCTACCCCTTGGTTTTTGATATGAAATTTGGTCCAGAGTCAGAGAAGAGATTTGGCCCAGGGGATGCTGATAATAAATACTTGGAGATCATTTTTATGTAACAGGGGGATGTATGGCTGTAGAGTAGATGTTGAAAGAGATGAAAAAAAATATATATATAACCAATGTAGTTTCTTTATTGAGATTCAGAGCACGACTAACGTTTCGATTCTAGGTTTGGACCATCCTCAGAACGTTAGCCGTGGGCTGAATCTCAATAAAGAAGCAATTAATACATTGGCTGCCTTTTTTTCTTGAATTTTAAACAGAGTTTAAATTTTCCACTGCTCATACACGGACAGAGGAAGAGATTGGCATTTTATTCAAAAGAATAAACTCAAAAAAAAAAGTTCTTTTCTTTTCCTTTTGATTCCGTTTAAAATAACATTTTCCTATAGATAACAAAACCCGGAGGGGGGGAATGGTACTCGACTAATTTTGAAAATTCGTCCTAGAAAGAAAGATAGAGAACATTGAATGTATGAGAGATTTGTTTATCTTTGAAGGTTTTTTTTTTTTTTTTTTTTTCTTCACTCACATAAACAAATTTCAATTTACAAATTTTTTTTTCTGCTCTGTTTCTGTTCAGTATTAAAGTATTTTAATCTCTAAATTAAAGACAAGATGGCCGCTCGACTTTTATTTATTTATTTATTCAACGACCCCTCACTTTTTTTTTTCTAAATCATGTGTTGCAATTTTACAGACAACTCGTTTCCCACAATTATTATAAAGCACACACTGTACATATCTGGATCATTAAAACAGTGGCGGATTAATGCAATTTTGTCGGGGGGGGGGCGTTTTTTTTTTTTTTTTTAATTTAAGGACTTTGTCGGCATCTATGGCCATTTAGACTCCTTTCCTATTTATTTAAATTGATTGGTAACAAATTCAATTGAAATTAAAGAGCGGAAATCATAATTTCTTTAGATTACTAGTTTTTATAACTGTTTTGAATTTCTTCTCGGGGAAGGGGGGCGATCCCCCCACCGCCCCCCCCTTTAATCCGCCCCTGCATTAAAATATAGACTTCATCGAGGATTTATCGACTTTTGGAAAACCGGTTTTCGATTTTGGACTTTTCTATCAGACTGATTTCGGATTTTTTCGGATTAAAAAACGACATATTTACAACTTTTAATAAATTTTTTTTTTTTTTTCTAAAAAAATTATTTAAACTTTGAATAATCGAATCACTCCTACCCGAAACGTCACCTTCTTCAAAACTTTTACCAATGGTAGCGACCTCTAAAATCAATTTAAATTAAAAATTCAGGTTATTTTATTTTTATTTATTTTTTTACTTTCTCTTACCCTATATATATATTTTTTTTTAGAAGAATATGATCCGAAGAAAATATTAAACTTTGAATTATCGAATCGTCCTAACCGAAACGGCACGGGATTTTTTTTTAAAGAAATGTCTTTAAAAATTAATTGTAATTGTTTTTAATCCGCCACTGTATATTACAGTTACTATGTTATTTGATTGTGGCCCTCGTCCCTAGCACAACAATAGAGTTCTGGGACTCTTGGGGTTCTTTTTTTCTCCAAATAAATGTCCATAAAAACTGTCAGATGAAACGTGTGAAATGAAGCGTGTCAGATTGACAAGTTTCACCCATTGAATTAATAAAGAAAAAAAAACTGTTTTCGAATTTTGTAATTTTACTTTCTCTTACTCTCTATATTTGTTAATATATATATAGAGAGAAAGTATTGGATTCATGTCAAAAATTCGATGTCGAGATTTTGATGGATCTTCACGTTTTGAACCCCCCTTAAATCGAAAAAGTGTTTTTCGCGACATGGTCTGTCTGTCTGTGTGTCTGTCTGGGTTCAATTTAAAGCATGAAGGAATTGAGCTAGGAGTTTGAAATTTTATATTTAAGTTAGGCACCCACCTGAGGCGTGAAAATAAGCTTTTAATCAAAATCGGCCAAAGAGTACTAGTACTTTACTGATGCACTTTTTCAGTTTTTTTCGATTTTCTCAAAATTGACCCCAACGTTTTTTTTTTTCTATAATGTATATTCTCATTTTGTGATTGAAATCTTCTGAAGATTATTTTACTCTTGTACTCCATAGAAAAGAGGAGAAATGGTTGCCATGGTAACAAAATATAAATATTTTCCCATACTTATAAATTTTACATCTTGAAATTCGAATGTACCGTGCTGTCGGAAACTAAATACATTTAGACACAAAAAATCTGGTGTGACAAGCACAGAACACAACTTTCTCTTGCCGAAGGGTAAGAGAAAGTTGTGTGCTGTGCGACCAGTCACACCAGATTTTTCTCTTAAAGCCCGTTTTTTCGAAGCCGGTATTTGAAAACCGACAAACTCTACTCCCTCGGTATTAAAAAAAAAAAAAAAAAAATTATTACGGTATTTTATTTGTTGCAATAAAATATTTTTTTGTGTACTTTATAAACACCTATCTTTATATTCTAATGAAGAGATATGATATTTTTTCTGGACTCTCCATACCCCCCTCTAAAAGAGTAAAATATTTCATTTTGGAATGGTTGGTCGAACCGAGCATGACAAAACGGATGGTTGGAAAGACAGACGGACATGCCGCAATTATATATATATTAATAGAATATTGATTTTTGTGTATAGTCGTTTACAGCGCAAATCACGAAGGTGCCCAGTAGTTGGGGGGAGGGGTAAGGTTTTGAAGGGTGCACTTCCCCCTTTGAAATCTGAACAAAAAAGTGTG
Source organism: Euborellia annulipes (assembly GCA_023213315.1). Taxonomy (NCBI): domain Eukaryota; kingdom Metazoa; phylum Arthropoda; class Insecta; order Dermaptera; family Anisolabididae; genus Euborellia; species Euborellia annulipes. Next base: position 32,859 of record JAKCPI010004104.1, read on the forward strand.
CTGTCCATAAAAAAATTTTCAAAAATTTTTTTGAAGTCTCTCCTCTTTCATATCTAACCAGAGAGGGGGAAATTATAGATCCCGAAACCCATTGGCGTAGCCAGTTGATGGGGAGGGGGGTTCAAGAAAATTTTTTCATACATTTGAAAAATTTTAGAGCCCCCGGGCTTGGAGTAGTTGGTAGCGTGCCTACCTTCTATACCCAACGTCGCGGGTTCGAACCCAGGCAGTCCGATGATTTTATTTAAGCCATTTGGATACCAAAATTTTAGATTATTTTTGGGTTTTTATAAATCATTTTAGTTTATAGCTAGAGTAAATTATTATATTTTACTTTCTCTTACCCTATATGTAATAGAGCTTAGATATCTAGTCAAGCCTTGTGTCCCTTGGGGGGGGGGGGGGGTTGAACCCCTCTGAAACCTCTTTGAAAAATTTCTAAGGTTTCGGCCCAAATACATCCCCATCTTCAGAACATTAACATTCACAGGGAAAAAAATATACATTTTTAAAAGTTTTTTTTTTTTATATTATATGATGCGGGACATTTGAGAAGAATTAATAATTACGTACTTTGATAACGAATGTATTCTTAATATGCATAAATACATTATTAAAAGAAAAATCTATATTTTAATTCTTTTTGATCGTTCCCTGAATGTTAGTAAGTTTCCCTCTTAATATAAATAATTCACTGCATTCAGCGAGGGACGTAAAATTTTTTCTTCGCGGGGGATTAACCCCGTCAGCACCTCTTAGATTCACACCTGGCACCTGGCCTTTAAAATAAGTGTACCACAAAATGTGCATATATAAAGAATTATATATATCATGTGTTGGTCCATGAAATAATTATGAAAAACTACTACAGTAGGGCATGTTGAGCGTAAATCGACGGATCCGTGGTGCGACTCCCGGCGGTACCTACATTTTTCGCTTATTTAAATCATAGGCGCAACCAGGGGGGGGGGGGTTTAGGGTTTTAACCCCCCCCCCCCCAGGAGATAAAAAAAAATCAAAATATATATATTACAAATAGAAAAGAAAAAAATATAATCATTTCGGTTCCGCAAAAGAGGAAATGTTCCGCGGGCGGCGCATGGAAAAAAAATTTGGTTCCGCGGACGGCACATGGGGAAAAATTTGGTTCCACGGGGCGGCAAAAATTTAGCGTCTCTAAAAAAAAAAGATAAAATATTTTTACGGACTGGAAAAAATTTCCCCGCAAGGCAAAAAAACTTCGGTTCTGCAAAAAAAAAAAAATTTTCACAGAAAAATATTTGAGACCCCCCCCCCCCGGAAAACCCCCCAGGAGCAAATCCTGGTTGCGCGACTGTTTAAATTAATAAATACTTGGTTATATGTTTTTCAAATGTGCATATATTCGATATGTTTCTAAATAAAGAAACTTTTTGTGTAGCCTTGGAAGAAATCAATTTTCCTGAGCCGTAAATTTGATTAGGAAAATTATAAAAAAAAAAAATATGATTCTATCAATGATCCTGTCCATAATTTCGAGTCCTCCTCAGGACTTAATATATATATATTTTTTTTTTTTTATCTTTCACGTTTTTAAAATTTATTTTCCTCATTGCCCTAGTGAAAAGTTAATTAAACAGAACTACTAATCGCGCAGGCCGCCTTTGGTGGATTGAGAACCTAGTCATTGGGGAGTGAGCAAGTTCTTCTTGGGATTCTCTCAAAAATAAGCAGACTTTTTTTAACCCTTTTCGGCTAAGGCGGCCATTTAGTGTTTTTATACCGATGGCTACTGGGGATCGTCCCACACTCTGACCAATCCGAAATTTCACCGCGTTTGGCATTGCTTAACCGCAACGATTGTGGTGACTGTTGCTCTTCTCCGTTGCTAGGCCATTTAATTTTTTTTTTTTAAACATTCACACTCACACACACATTCACACAGTCTTTTCGGCAACTTAGGCCATTTATGACTTTGACGATAACGTTTATTATTTATAATATCTATTGGTGGTCCAGGCATTTCTATTTAAGCCATCTGGTACACGGGGGTACCCAGCGAGGGGCAGGGGGGCAGCTGCACCCCCCTAGAAGCAAAAAAAAATTAAACGTTTATAAAGTGATGAAACGAAACAAAATTGGTGGATGGCGACGGGGAATGATTTCTTTGTTAGGACTCGAGGGTCTTTAGGCCTTTAATTCGAAGGCTTTTCCCTTCTATATAAAAGATAGCTATGTCACAATCTGGACGATCATGATCTGCCCCCCCAGATTTGATCCTGGATACGCCCATGATCTGGTATCCAAATGGCTTAAATAAAATCATTGGACTTCCTAGGGTCCGAGCCTGTCGCGGGCGTCTGGTATAGGAGGTAGGCACGCTACCTACTACACCAGACCCGGGCGCCATCTAATTTTTTTTTTTTTATTCAAAAAAACACTCACACTTTTTCTCATTCACTCTCACATTCACACAGTCTTTTCGGCAACTTAGGCCATTTAAGACTTTTGACGATAACCGTTATTTAATAATATATATTTATTTGGGGTTCAGGCATTCTTATTTAAGCCATTTGGTATCCAAATGGCTTAAATAAAATCATCGGACTGCCTGGGGTCCGAACCCGCGACGTTTGGTATACGAGGTTAGCACGCTAACCTCTACACCAAGCCCCGAGGGCACCATTTAATTTATAAGACAATTAAATTTTATTTTTTTCTAAACATCTTATATGAGTTAAAAATTAATATTAAATCTCACAATAATTATTATAAATATTACCTCAATTTCACCAACAACTCGATACTACGATAACCCAAGTAATCCAAGTATTCTATTTCCCAACGTATATAATATATATTTTATTAATACCAAAAATGATAAGATTCTTATCCGACTGTGAGGAAAAGAAAACATGAAAAGGAAGAGGAAACTCGGATACCTGATTGTGAGCAAGTTTGCTCGAGGTCAGAACAAAAATCCAAATGTTTTAAACATTTGCAACCCTTATTCGGTCATCTCTTTTCAAAATCCTCTCAAAACGGTAGTATCGATTTTGGTTGCCGTTTATACAAAAAAATTTCGGTGAAATATTAAAAAAGATTTTCCCTTGATGCGGCAAAATAGAGATATCTTCTAATAATGCATATTTAATCCATTCGTCGCCACCCTCCCCAACCCCGTCGACCCATTTCAGGTCAATAAGAGGAATTTCCAAAGAGAGACTGGATGGCGGCGGTCGGGGGGTGGGGGCGGGGGTGGCAAGGATCAATAAAACACCAAAAGCCCAGATTATATTTATTTTAAATAAAATTCAACACTTACCCCAACTAGCGCCTGTTCTTCCTAGAAATTGATGAGTCTCTGAGTTCCAGAGGAATATCCGGAATCCCTCCCATCGACCCAATTTCGGTGGCGGTGTATAATATTGTTCCGCTTTCTTTTCAGACATTTTGATAAAGAAAGAGGGTCTCTCTTCTTTTTTTTTTCTTTTTAGAAGGGAAGATGCGGGTGGATGTGAAAGAGAGGCTCGTCGGAGTCAGTCAGGAACGACCGACGACCGGTACAAAAAGACCGAAGAAAGGAGACGACGACGACGATCAAACAACAACCAAAAACGATTGCGCCGTCGTCGTCGCCGCCGCCGCAAGCAGCAGTTCGATTAAATTGCGCCGACGCAATGCAATACCAATACCACTCCTCTCTCTCTCTCTCTCTCTCTCTTGAAAATATTAGCATAAAATATTCTTATCTTTGGGTTAAAAACACTCGAACAAGGTTCGAAACGTCATATCCTCTAAATACTTTCTCTTACCAATATTTTTTTTTATTATTTGTATTTGAAATTTTTTATATCTATTTTCGCCTTCTCTTTCTGCATCCCGTGTCGTTTTTGGGATTTTAATCAAAAAACACCACGTGACGTCATATTTCCCGATGATACAGAATTTTTTTTCTTTATTAATTAATTAGACCTATTAAATTTTTATATTCTAATAATTAAGAGATTTAATTATCTGAATTAAATTTAAAAAAAAAATCCTGTTAATTAATCGCCATTTTTTAATTAGCAAAATGAAAATTTTTATAAAAAAATCTGGTGTGATAACCGCGCGACGCAACACACACAACTTGCTTCGAAAGTATTCGGTTTTTAATATCGATTAAAATCCATAAATCATTTATTTTTTTAAGGGCCGGTTGCTTCACTTGCATTTAACTAGCTATCCCTCGGAAAAGCTAGTTGACTATTGCTTTCTAATCATTTCGTTAAGTTAATCATATGATTAAATAAGAGCCCAAGTCGGAGTTAGCAAGCAAAGACCCAAAGTTCGGTATAAGGCTTATAAAGAGGTGAAATAATTTTTAAAAATGATGTCTCTATTAAGACACTAACTTCACAAATATTTCCTTATACCTCAGATACCTAATTATATGTGAAAAAAACTCATTTTTTTTTAACTTGAATGTTAAGCGTGTTCTTGTTTACTAAATCGATGATTTTTTATCGGTCGGATTAGTTTGCTAGTTGACTATAAGTGAAGCAATCACCCTATTCGACGCCATTTAAATGTTCTTTAAAATTGGGCTACTAAATCTTATCAGCTTCAAAAGTTTTTTGTTTTTGCAATTTTCCCTTAAATTACTCTAGCAATTTTGATTATTTTGGGTATTCATAAAATAAATTAGATGACATTTAATCATTTTTTATCTTTTTAAAAATCATATATAGAAAATAAGGGCGGGACTCATTACCATGATATGGATTTTACTTTTCTCTTTAAAATATACTGCAGTGGTTTCCAAACTTTATGTTACCACGCCTCCCTTAAAAATATTTAATTGTATAACGCCTCCCTCCCCCCTCCACATTTTATTAAACAATACAAACACTTATTGCAAAAAAATTTATTAATAAATCAGGGCCCGAATCTGGGGGGGGGGGGATGGGGGGGGGGGGGGAAGTTTTTTGGGGGAAAGACAACTATTATATTTTTGATTATTATAAGACTTAATCAATCATTTAGAAAATTGTTCGCTGTGGCTAATATTCGCGCCTCCCCTTAGACTAGTCCGCGCCTCACAGTTTGGAAAACGCTGATATACTGTATGTGAGGATACATTTCGAGTCAGCAAAATTGGTCAAGGAAACGCGAGAGTCTGCCACGGGCGGAGATGGAGGGACCGAAGGCGGGTGGCACGGCTAGTTCCATAAAATGTCTAAGTTATTTGAGATCAAATTCTCCTCCTTTAGGGGAGAAAAATTAAGAGATTTGGCTAACTGTTCAGGCCCCTGAAAGAAGGCATTTTTCTCCTCTATTGTAAAAGTCTTGAAGCGGAAAAAGGCGATAGGCCTAAATTATATTTTTTCGAAGCGTCTACAAAATATCTTTTATTTGGCCTTGGCTTTCTTTTAATTAGAACTAGTCGATGATTTGCATGCTCTGTTTTTGAATATTATTATTCTCTTGATTCACAGTGTGTGCTGCCATCTGATGCTACAGAGAGCAACTAGATGATATTTTCAACTAGATTTAAAATCTTAACCAGCTACTGCCCGAATTGCTGGCAAAGGGGGAGGGGGTGGTTTGTGGGTTAAAGTTGCTTAATAAATCCCATGCCGCAGAATCAGTGTTGCCCTGTGTTATCCTAATAAAAAAATTCGATAAATAACAAATTCTTTGCCTATACACTAGAGGTAAAGAGAACGCGAACAGAGCCTTTGCCGACAGCGCTAACCGTTTAACAGACAAACAAGTTGGGTTGCGTTCTTCTAGGCGTGCAAGAAATTACTTTTAAACTGAGTGCTGAAAAAAGACAAATAATTGAGAGTGATTATATAACAAGCCCTTAATTTGTTACAATTACATTTTTCTTCTCTCTATTCTGATAAAATAAAAATCTGGTGTGACTGGCGCATAGCACACAACTTTCTCTTACCTTCGGTAATCGAAAGTTGTGTACTGTGCTTGTCACATCATATTTTTGTGTCGACATGTATTTAGTTTCCGACAGTAAGCTATATTCGATTTTCAAAATGTAAAATTTATAAGTATGGGAAAAATATTTATATTTTATTACCATAGCAGCCATTTCTCCTATCTTTTCTATGGAGTGCAAGAGTAAAGTGGTCTTCAGAAGATTTAAATGGCGAAATGAGAATATACTTTTTAAAGAGCATCTAAAAAATAAATGATTTTTGAATTAAAAAATAAATCGTTGGAGCGAATGAGAACATCGAAAAAAAAAACTGAAAAAGTACATCAGTAAAGTACTAGTACTCTTTGGCTGATTTTGTTCTTCGTGTCACGTCCCATGGGGGTGCCTAACTTAAATATAAAATTTCAACATCCTAGCTCTTTTCGTTCTTGAGTTACTTTGTTCATAGACAGACCAATTTGCGGGACCCACTTTTTTTGGACTCAGGGGACCTCAAAACATGTATATCCATCAAAATCTCGACATCGAATTTTTGACATGAATCCAATACTTCTCTCTCTATGACATATATAGAGGTAAGAGAAAGTAACAATCAATTAATCTAAATAAAAATGTGAACCTCTTTTAGAAAGAACCTTATGAACTTCATTACTGATGTACTTTTTCAGTTTTTTTTTTTTCGATTTTCTCAAAATTCGCTCCAACGATTTTGATTAAAATTCAAAAATAAATTATTTTTTCGATGCTCTTTCAAAGGTATATTCTCATTTATCTCTCAAAATTGTATGAAACACACTTTACTCTTGTATTTCATAGTAAAGATATGAGAATTGATTGCCATGGTTACAAAATATAAATATTTTCCCATGTTTATAAATTTTACATCTTGAATTTTAATATCGGTGGAAACTAAATATATCTCGACACAAAAAAATCTGGTGTGACAAGCACAGAACACAACTTTCGATTACCAAAGGTAAGAGAAAGTTGTGTGCTGTGCGATAGTCACACCAGATTTTTTTAGGATTGTTCATTGTTAATTTAATGAAGCTTTTTGTTTTGTTTCATTAAATAAATCTTTATAATATTCATATTTATTTATTTGTTTGTTCCCTGAGCGAATCATTAGAATAAGAGCCGACAGCGACATAACAAGTTTTGTTCTGGTGCTTGTGAGGAATAAATTAATACATAATTGAAATTTTTAGCGAGATTATCATGTTTTTAGTTGTAATAAGAAAGCATCAAATTGCCGAAATAAAATTGCCTATAATAAGATGTCTCTGAGTGTAGGTTGGAGAGAGAGAGAGAGGCAATTGTTCACTCTGCCTACTACCCCCTCTCCAAGGGGCCATTAAATGGTGACATCCGTTCTGTTCTCTGACTAGCGAGATTGAGAAGACTAAACCTTTTTTATTCTCTCTCTTTCTAGTGGCTGCTACTCAGGAAGATGGTAAAGGAAAGAAAAGAGAGTATTGTGGGCCAGCATCAGATCCATCACACCCAGCATGGACCCCACGGAGTGATCGCTGATTGTGGCATCGTAGGCTACCTTAAACCACCTGATCTTACCGCCTGGGAGTCGTTCCGGCTTTTCATCTATAATGGACCCAGCGGAGAAGTTCTTGGCAGAACCGCTTCAAGTTGGGGTGAGTTGAACTTCTCAAGAACGCCGTCGTGGAAATTTTGAGCCCTTTGCTTTTGCTCACTTGTCAGATCACCTATCAATCAAGGGCGGATACAAGGGGGGGGGGTAAAGGGGGTAATTACCTCCCCCCACCGAGATTTGAAAAAAAAAAAACTTTTTTTCGAAAAAATATTTATTTTTAATGTAAAATTTGATTTGTATTTATATTCTGGCAAACAAGTACAAAATGCGCCTTTAAATTACCGAAATTAAGAAAAAATAGTGTGCTGTGCGACCAGTCACACCAGATTACCCCCCCCCCCCGAGAAACACCTCTGGATCCGCCCTTGCTATCAATTATGACAATCATTTTTTTCTTTGATCCCAAATAATTTCTTTTTAATATATTCTGAAAGTAGATGTTCTCCCGAGTAAAATGATATATCACACTTGTATCTAATTTGTTGTAATTTTATTTAAAAAAAGATTATTTTAAGTTGCACTTGGAGTATCTTAAATTTCCATAAAAGGCAAAAACAAAATCAAAATTTAATTAAATAAATAATAAATGTGAGATTTAAATATATATATTTATTTATTTTAATTGATTTTGTGTTATAATTAAAAATTAATTTAAATTAAATATATTTAAATCTCACATTTTATTATTTATTTAATTTAAAATTAAATTTTAATTGATTTTGTTTTTGCCTTTTATGGAAATTAAAGATACTCCAAGTGCAACTTAAAATAATCTTTTTTTTAATAAAATTACAACAAATTAGATACAAGTGTGATATATCATTTTACTCGGGAGAACCTCTACTTTCAGAATATATTAAAAAAACTTCATGTTAACTGTCAAAAAAAAAATAGTGTACCCCAATTAGCGTCAAAAATCATTTAATTCTTAGAGTTTGTTTTTTCATTTCATTTTATTTTACAAATTAGAAATATTCCTACTTTTGATTGGTATTATGAGCAAATTCTTCGGGTATAGTAATTCCAAATGACCAAAATCGTAGCCTACACTAAAAGGAAAGCGTATAAGAAAGGAAGTGTGTGTTAAATTAATGGCCCTGAGTGCGTGCGAAAGAGAGCGAGAGAGAGTTTAGGATTACTCTGATATACTGTAGTTACATAAAACGTAAAAGGGCTTTTTATTAAAATGAATTGCTTGCAGAGAATTGATTGATTATTCAAATTAAATTTTTTAATTTTACTAAATATTCATGGAAGATTTTGAGAGATACCATTTTGTTTCTTCGATTTGTTCCTCCATGAGACATCTTTAACCACTAGACGAGATTATTTTCCTGTCAGAAACCCTCACCTGATTGACGCAGCGTATCTCTCTCTAATTTTCTTATTTAATTTTAAAAGATCATCTGATAAAACTAATCAGATCAGTGATAATTAAATATTTATTTACTAGCCGCGCCGCCCACCTTTGGCGGATTCTCTGTCCAACCAGGTTCATATAAATTAGGAAATACCCTTCATTTTACTTAAAAAAAAATTTCAATTAAATTTGTTAATATGTTTATTACAGGGTGGCCTAAAAGTCACTAGACCATTTTAAAATGAAATAACTTTTTTAATTCTTAATACAATTTTAGAGTAGTCCAGTGTTCTATAAGTAAATGAACGGTAGATTAATACTTGGACGATGTAGTAGTTGTAATTTTGAAGTACAAAGCAATTTAAAAATTTATTTTGTTATTATTTTATTTTCAGAGCATTTATTTTTTGCACAAGTTATGGCCCTGAAGAAGGCAGATTGCCGAAACAGGTGTTTCTTGAGCAAAAACTTGTAAGCCAAATGCTCTGAAAATAAAATAATATCAAGATAAATTTTTAAATTGTTTTGTACTTCAAAATTACAACTACAACATCGTCCAAGTATTAATCTACCGTTCATTTAGACTACTTATAACTTTTTTATTTCTTCTCAACATTTTTTCACTCAGGGACCCGACCAGCTCGAGTTACCCGAGCTAAGGCTCGCATTTCTTCCTTTTCTTTATGTTAGCCTTTTTTCCCATTTTTCACATCAAGCGTCAGGCCGTGAGACGGGTCGGCTTGTTTTTCTCTCGGTCTCATTTCTTTATAAATTAATTTTGCCGACCCAAGAAGATTTCTTCTCAACATTTATTCTTTTCGTTGGTTTGGTGCATTTATCAATAGTTCCGGGATGACCGAGCTTGAGCTCGGTGGTTTTTTATTTTGATAAAATTGGAAAAAACTATATATAATATATTATACCTCAGGAAAGTACTAATTCTTGAAGTTATCCCAAAGATAAAACCTAGCTTGATTTCATTTTGTTACTTAAAATTTGAAATAAATCAGACTGAATTTTTGAGAAAATTTGAAAAAATAAAAAAGTACATCAGTAAAGTACTAGTACGCCTGGTTTCCCAAAGACGAGATCAATCGTAGTTTGTTTTCTATACCACAAATAATAAATATTTAAAATTTGAAAGAAATTTTGAGAAAATTAAAAAAATCTAAAAAAAAGTACACCAGTAAAGTACTTGTACTCGAGGTTTCCCAATGACGAGATCAATCCTACTTTGTTTTGTATACCGCAAATTGGAAATATTTAAAATTTGAAAGAAATCGGTAAAGGGAATTCCGAGAAAAATAGAAAAAACTAAAAAAGTACATCAGTAAAGTACTAGTATCCGAAATTAGAATATATTTAAAATTTGAAAAAAAATCGTTAGATCGGTTTTCGAGAATTAACATTTGCATATTTCCTTAATAAATTAAAAAAAAAAAAAAAAAAACATTTTACATATAGGTAAGAGAAAGTATTTTTCTTGTATTAAGTCTTATTATAATTTAAAAAAGAAAAAATTTCCGAAATATTGATATAATTACATTTTACGAAGTGAAATTAATTTGATAAAAAATCTTGATATGTTTTATTTCCTTTATTATTTAACTATTCATTAAAATACATAAGAAGAAGTCTGCTGAATTTTCACTACCTAACTCCCCTTTTGGGCAATTAAAATAGAATCGTCCATCTCCCTCTTCTTAATAATTAGCCATATTGACTCCCCTTTTGTTTAAATAAAATAGAATCGTCCATCTCCCTCTTCTGACTAATTAGCCAATCACAAGGGTTGTATTCTTTGGCGCCACGAGGCTTGCATAGAAAAGAACACCAACCTAGCCTAGACATATCAGTAGTGAGGAGAATTTTGTTTAGTGCTGAACCTATGATAATGTGTGCAAGAAATACCCAAGGCACCTCATTTGATGTCCAGCCATGTTTGGGGTTAGTCGGCTCTCTCTCGCTCTCTTCGTTTCTCGGCGGTTTTAACTAGGTATTTTACTTCAATATTGCTAATTATTTATTAATTACTCTTATTAATCATTTAATATTTATAATTGATAAAATAATTCATGAATTTCTAGACATTGTTTTTTTTTTTTTTTTTAATTTATATAGACGCCCCTTGTGAATATTTGTTTCGTATATTATATGAATACATATTATCGTTCTTTTTCTCTTTTTTTTTACTCTCCATTTTAATTGATAATTTATTTTATGCAAATTTTATTTATTTTATTTTTCATTTATTCATAAAATATATAAAGTAGAGCGAATCTTATTTAAAGTTTTGAATCACTAGTTGAGAGCTAGTTGAGTGATTTTTTCATCTGATTTTTGCCTTTCTGTTCTTTCTCAAACCCTGAGGCAATATTAAATCACTTAAATATATATAAAAGTCGCCTCTGATGCCACATTACAACAAGCACTCATTTAGGCCCAAAGAATATTGAAATAATATTTTTATCAAGCAGAGAATATTAAAAATATTTTTCATAATATCGATATTGATAGCGAATATTTCTTTATTCCTTACAAGTAAATTGTGGTGTGATTATTAGCACACCTCTCTCTTATATCAGACTTGCACCAATTTTTTTCATTATTTAATACAATTTACAAATTTTATTTTATTAGTTAATTTCATATTATCATTGAAAGAAATCACATCAAACAAATAGACACAGCAATTCAAATATTAACTGAAACAGAAAAATCTGGTGTGACTACACTTTTCCTCACTCACACTCACACTCACACACACATTCACACAGTCTTTTCGGCAACTCAGGCCATTTAAGACTTTAGACGATAACCGTTGCATTTAAAGACAATGACGTTGTATTTAATATATATATTGTGGGTTTAGGCATTTCTATTTCTGGTGTGACTAGTCGCACGGCCAAAAACTTTTTTGTACCTTCCGTATTTGAAACTTTGGCACTGTAGTTATCACAACAGATTTTTTGTAACGACATGAGTTGAAAATATTTTATTTTTTATTCTTGTATCAAATCATCATATACCACGCGCACACATTTAACAAATGTGTGTTAATTTGTTGGTGGGTCAAACACCAGTCGAATTCTTTAAATATAAAATTAATTAATAATTATGTTTTTACATATTTGTCTTTACTTCTCTTATCTCTTTCGAGTCTGAACCTGTTTGGATTCTCTTTGTTTTCTTAAATAAATTATTCTATAATCTCACTTTACTTTTAGAAAAGGGGCATTTTTATAATTATCGTTCTTATTTCAAGGATAATTCCGGGGTGACCGAGCCGGAGCTCGGTCTTTTTTTTATATTGATAAAATTGTAAAAAACTAAAAAAAGTACATCAGTAAAATACGAATACTCGAGGGGCGCGAATTTGATTTGTATAGAAGAAATAGGAAAATATTTAAAATTTGAAAGAAATATAACGAGACAACTTGCTCCTTAATGGAAACATCAATAAAAACTCCAAAATAAGAAATAACAGTCCAGGGAGAGTTTTGAGGAATAGCAACATTACTGAGTGGATACTTTGAGGAGGCAGTGCCTCATAAGAAAACTTTAATCATGAGATATAATATAAGAGAGTTGCCCAGGAAATGCGTCAGCCTGGAGACAATTAAAAATTATTATTTTCAATAAAATTAATTAATAATAATCAGAAATTAGTATTTTAATAATATAATTTAAATAATAGATATTTTTCTACTAATTGGCCTTTTGACATTATTAAATTAAATACATTGTAAGTAATTATTGATATAAAAAATTAAATTTTTAAAATTGCACATTAATTAAAATTTAATATTCGTGGATATATTCTAAATGTGTGGGTCCAGGGTAAAGAGAGGGAGGGTTTGACCAGGAAGTAAGCTCACTAGGCTTTGAACATTATAAACAAAAATCTCAAAAAAAATTTTTCCCCAGTAGTAGCTAAGAGCCACCCTATTGTTGTATACTCTCTCTTTTAAATATTCCCAGAGAAAAAAGCATGGAGCGATTAAGTCAGGTGAAAAAAAGAAAATTTAATTTAATTTAATTTTATAACAATTTGTAGTAAGATTTACTATTCAAATGAATTGGCTTTAATTCTTCATAAGGCGAAATAGAACGCAATGCTTTCCAATGTACCCAAATCTGAATTTAATAAATTCTCTGAGTCCCATTTGGGGATTTGGAGATTCCAGTATTTTTTTTTCTTTTTAACGTACTCTATATGAGTACAAAAAAATTTCATTTCGAAATTCTAACGGGATATTAAGCGGAGCAGACAGACTGACGGACACTTTGCAATTATTAATACAGCCTGTATATTTAACAAGAGTGTAAGTAGGTTTTTTTGTTGGCGAGGCCAAACGTCCCATGGCCCCCGAGAATCGAACCCAGGATCTCCAGCCTTTCCGGGGCATCGGTGTGGAATCCATTGCACCAGGCCACCGGAAAGGCTGGAGATCGTGGGTTCGATTCTCGGGCAATTATTTCAAAGCCCGAAGGGGCTCATTGATAGACATTTTCTAGAGGGAGAAAGTCTATTTTCAAAAATTGCCTTCTAAATAAAATATTATATTTGTTTTTTTTTTTTGGCATCTAAGGCCATAATAAAAGATAGATAGACCTAAATATTAGATTACAACTTTTTTTTTTAAGTTTGAGTTAAGTTTTTAATTAAAGGTGTATTAGAGCTGAAAAGGGGTGCGCAGGCGGGTAGGTTTTGTAGAGTAGAATTTTTGTTCTGTTGATTGATAGAAAAGTCCAAAAGATGTCGTTAAAGTGCAGAGGTTGATGAAGATGTAGGCTTCAATGACGAATTCAGGTCAATTTATTTGAGAGAGGAGAGGAGAGGAGAGGGGGGAGAGACCTGCTCTACTCTCCTCTTTTTGTTTCATTCATTAATTAATTCTCTCCTTCATTCATCTATGATTCATCTTTTTTTTTTAAATCTTTCTTACTTTAATTCCTCTTGTCGAGATCTTAAAGAACAAGTTACACCGGACCGGGTCTTAATTTTATCTGGTGTGACAGCACACATCGTTAATTAAAAGTTGTATTTTATGCTTATCACACCAGATTTTTGATGTAGATATATGGACCCTGTTACGCATTAGTGTGTCAAGCGCCAGCTACCGAGTTTTGAGAAAATTAACATTAAAGTTTTTTGTTTTCATTGGATTCTATATAATTTTTCTTGTCAATTGTGCAAGTAACATTAAATATAAATTTTTTTAGGACATATTTCATCAAAAATACTATTAATTAAAGCATTTGAAACAATATTCCGTGCTTAACTCAATTTTTAAATTTTTTTGGCGCTTGACACACTATTGCATAACAGGGTCCATATATGAAGAGCTGTCGGAATAAATAGACTCAATCACATATTTCCGCTGAGTTCAAATCTTTTTTTTTTTGGCTCTAAACAAAAATTTTTAATTTAATTTAAAAAAAAATGTTTAAATCAACGTTTACTTTCTCTTACCTATATATGTTTATATATAGAGAGAGAAGGTAGACTATTGGTTTCATGTCATAAATTCGATTTTTATGAAATACATGTTTTGAGGTCCTTTGAGTCCAAAAAATTGAGTCCCGCAAAATGGTCTCTCTGAGTGACTCTGAACAAAATATCTCAAGATCGAAAAGAGCTAAGGGGTTGAAATTTTATATTTAAGTTAGGCACCCTCATGGGACGTGACACGAAGCTTTTGAACAAAATCAGCCAAAGAGTACTAGTACTTTACTGATGTACTTTTTAAAGTGAAGCTTTTATTATATCACTACGAATTTTTTGGTTCTTCTATCAGCATGTCGTTTTGTAACGAGGTGACGTAAAAGCCATGACGCTACAAGCCATGACGTCACAATCCGTGACGACAAAAATAAGAAAGTTGAAATTTAATATATATAATGAATTATAAAAAATAATTGTGAGATTTAATAATTCAATTTTTAAATTGATAAAATATAATTTTTAAAATAATTTAAAATATTCAAATCTTCAATCTATATATACTGTATATATATAATCCAGGGGGCGAAGCCCCTGGTAGAGCGCCCGCCAAAGGCGGGCGGCGCGGCTAATTGCTAAATAAATATTGTTCACAGTTTTTAACATGCGTCTATTGATTTCCTATTTTCCAATTATTAAATTAAGATTAAAAAGCGATTTTAAAAACCTTAATTGAATAATTTTTTGAAAATTTTCAGTTAAACGCCTACGATCCGAAAAAAGTTTCACTTGCATCGTGGTTTCATAAAACCACACAATGATTTTATTTTCAGTTCTCTTCAATTTTCTCAAAATTCGTTCGATTTAAAATAAAAATTAAAAGAAAAAAAAGAAATCGAATAACAAACTTAAAAATAAAATTTCAAAAAAAATTGGAAATAATAGAAAATTATTTAAAAAAAAAAAGTAATTAATCCCTTCTTCCCCTTCCCCATGTGAGAGCAGGTGGCGAAAGAAAACCATTTATACTCGGTTGTCGGCTTTCCTTATATGTACCATTCATGGATTTTTGCGACCGGGGAAGAATAGAACAGGCCGGCCCGTCGCACGGTCTGACGCCTGTTGAAAAGAGGAAGGAAGAGACAGACATGCAAAGAGTAGAAGGACTGCCAGTCCCAGCTCGGGTAACTCGTGGTCGCCATCCACGTACCCACAAGATGTGGGCCCCTGAGTTACCATTAGGAGCAGATTTGGCATTGCGCCAATCACTGACAAGATGCGCGAATGGCGTCTCCGCTGGTTTGGACATGTCATACGTCAAGAGAGTAGTGGCGTAGCGAGGACGGCGTACGATATGGGGCTTCTCGGACGACAACGAAGAGGAGCACCTAGGATGACTTGGCTTCATCGGGTCAAGGGAGACTTGACCGAGCTTGGCCTGTCGGAGACAACAGCATTGGATAGGGGGGAGTGGAGGGGTAGAATAAGGTCCGCCGACCTCGCAACTTGGGAATAATCAGGCGAGGACAGAAGAAGAAGAAGAAGTCGGCTGTTGGCCGCCAGAATCTATAAATCGGCTTGTTACACTGACCAGGAGCCGTCAGTGTCTTTAAAATTTATCTTGTCTGGGAGAGAGAGCCAGCCACACATCGTCGTCTCTCTTCTCATCTTCTGGTCAGGCCGCTCTCGATCGCGTCCAGAAGAGGACCGAAACGTCCAACCGCCTTCAATTGTGTCCGGACGATGGCAATCACTTAGGACCGAAACGCCACTTTCTGAAGACACGAAGACAGCCACATATCCTGGATTTTTTTTCCTTTGTCCTTTCAAATGGTTGCCTTGGTAACAAAATATAAATATGTTTATAAATTTTACACCTTGAATTCTAATATATCGGCTGAAACTAAATATAAGCCGACACAAAAAAAAATCTGGTGTGACAAGCACAGAACACAACTTTCGATTACCGAAGGTAAGAGAACGTGTTGTAATAAAATCACACATTGGCGCCATAGGTGCTTCAATGACGTCACCCGCCTCCAGGTGAATGAGAGGTTCAGCACTAGAGTGCGTGCAGGTCGTCACTTAAAATACATACAAATGGAATGAATCAGAGGGAGAAAGAAACGAACAAGAGAGAGAGAGAGAGAGAGTGAGAGTGAGTGAGTTCTAGGGAGTTGGTTGGTTAGTTTTGTGCTGTGTTGTGAGTCGTGGCGACGACGCCCTGGACACAAACAACAACAACAACAACCACAAAAAGGTGGCTTTATATTCTTGTGTGTGACTTAATTTAATTCCAAATCACAAAACAACATGTCGAAATCACCTGCAACGCCACCGCCACAAATTATCGAATATCAAGGAATTTTTCGGCCACCTGAAAGATCATTTAGCGAGAAACTCAAGTCGTTTCTTTATAATGGAGAGGATGGAGCAGTTCTTGGAAGAACTGGAACCAGTTGGGGTAAGTGTTCAATTAAAAAATAAAAATAATCATACCGGAAGCTGAATTGATATCGAGGGGTGTTCTTATAGCAGCACAACTCTCTCTCTATTTTGAATAAAAAAAAAAAAAAAACTCGGTGGTGACTAATGCTCTGTTTCTCGGTACTGTTAACAAAAACTCTTTATCTTTTCCTCCTTGTTTATTCTTTTTCCTTGTTTCTTTCTATTACCTTTACTTGAGTGGAGATTTGCTCAGAAACCTGTGGAGTCCTCAAAGAGGAGTCTCTTATCATGAATTTATTGACGGAGTCTAAATGAATTTAGAAACAAATCATTTTATTCGGGAGGAATTCTAGTTTCTGAATATATAAAAAAAATAATGTTATGTAAGAAAAAAATATTTCCCCCCCCCCCATAATGGTCAGATTTTTACTTTCTCTTACCTATGTATATATGTAATATATAGAGACCGGATTTTAAGCAAAATGCTTATTGCTCAATTTTATAAGCAACCATTTGATATTTAATTTCTATACGAATTAGGAAAAACTAAGTGCATTGAGATTGCATTTTTTATGCTTTTTTTGCTTTTTTTGAGTTTTTATGCTTTTTTTCCCTTTCGTGCTTATTTGAACTTATTTTACGAATATTTATAATTTCTTTTTTTTTTTTTATTAAAAAACACACTTTTTTCCCATTCGCATACGCATACACCAGGGACGTATATAAGGGGGAGGGGGGAGGGGGGCCCGGCCCCCCCAAAAAAAAAAAATTTCCAAAAACCTCGCAGTTAGTTTCTTAAAAAAAAAAATTGTATACGCCATTGGTATGAGTAAAAATTGCTTATTAGATGCCTTTTTTCAACTTTTATGCTTATTTAACAACTTTTTATTCAAGTTTTTTATGCTTTTTTAAGCACTTTTTTTTTTTTCAAGTTTTTTATGCTTTTTTGTCCGGTCTCTAGTAATATATATATATAGAGAGAAAGTATTGGATTCATGTCAAAAATTCGATGTCGAGATTTTGATGGATCTTCACGTTTTGAGGTCCCCTGAATCCAAAAAAGTGGTTTTCGCGACATGGTCTGTCTGTGTGTGGGTGGGTGTGTGTGTGTGTGTTCAATTTTAAGCATGAAGGAATTGAGCTACGAGGCTGAAATTTTATATTTAAGTTAAACACCCCCGGGACCGGAAAAATAAGCTTTTAATCAAAATCGGCCAAAGAGTACTAGTACTTTACTGGTGTACTTTTTCAGTTTTTTTCGATTTTCTCAAAATTTGCTCCAACGATTTTTAAATTCAAAAATCAATTATTTTTTAGATGCTCTTTAAAATGTATATTCTCATTTTGTCAAAAAAATTGAAACCTTCTGAAGACCACTTTACTCTTGTACTCCATAGAGAAGTTAGGAGAAATGGTTGCCATGGTAACAAAATATAAATATTTTCCCATTCTTATACATTTTACATCTGAATTCAAATGTTCCCTACTGTCGGGAACTAAATATATGTCGACACAAAAAATCTGGTGTGACAAGCACAGAACACAACTTTCGATTACCGAAGGTAAGAGAAAGTTGTGTGCTGTGCGCCAGTCACACCAGATTTTCTTTTTGAGCTTATTAAAAGTTATTATAATTTCTCTACACGTTGTTTTTAATTGCGTCTGTAGCTATCTATAATGTCAAAAATTCGATGTCGAGATTTTGATGGATTTTCACGTTTTAAAGTCCCCTGAATACAAAAAAAGTGGTTTTCTCGACATGGTTTGTCTGTCTGTGTGTGTTCAATTTAAAGCATGAAGGAATTGAACACACAGAGACAGACAGACCATCGCCCCTGAGGCGTGAAAATAAATTTATTATCAAAATCAGCCAAAAAGTACTAGTACTTTACAGATGTATTTTTTTCATTGGATATAGGAGACTTTGCAGCCAAGGAATTAAATAAAAAACTTTTATTTAATTGCTAACCGTCGACGTTTCTGTCGTAAAATTGTTGAAAATAAATATTCTGGCCACAGGTCTTGAGGAAGGTCGTGATAAGCGACCGAAACGTAGACGGTTAACAATTAAATAAAAGTTTTTTATTTAATTCCTTGGCTACAAAGTCTCCTATACCCAATTCAAATCTAAAGCCACTTATCATCACTAGTTAAGTGTATTTTTTCAGTTTTTTTTTTTTTTTCGATTTTCTCAAAGTTTTCTCAAACGATTTTGATTAAAATTCATAAATCAATTATTTTTATGATTCTCTTTAAAATGTATATTCTCATTTTGCTATAGAAATCTTACGAAGACCACTTTACTCTTGTACTTCAGGATAGGAGAAATGGTTGCCATGGTAACAAAATATAAATATTTTTCTGTTTATAAATTTTACATCTTGAATTCAATTGTACCGTTCTGTCGGAAACTAAATATATCTCGACACAAAAAAATCTGGTGTGACCATTCCCACCAGATTTTGTTAACATTAACTTTTCCTTCGGTTATTGGGCAAAGTTTAAAAAGCAAAAAACGTTTCTTTATTAGCTAAGAGAAGATCTTTCTTTCATCGTCGTTGATTTACCTGCTTTTTTTTTTTGTTTGTTTTGTTGCCTTAATGGAAAATTCCCATTTTTTTTCTGCCATGGGTCATTAAATCCATCAGATATATTTTTTCAACCCCCCCCCCCCCCGAATGGAAATATTTTTTTTCTCTCTCTCTCTCTAAAACTTTCGTTTCTTTATAAAAATTCTTGAAAAGAGGAGAGAATAAATATGAAAGGTAATTGAATGTCTCTTTTAAATTATTCTAAGGAACTTGTTAGACACATATTACTTTTTTTTTTATCTTAATCTGATTTCTTCTAACTGTCAATCCTTTAGATTAAAATCACTTATTTTCTCTCCCCTAACGTTTGTAGTGAGTTCTCAACCCCTCCCCCAAATGCTAATTCAAGTCATTCACCTAAAATTCTAAACAGGTATTGATCTCTTTTCACCACACTACAGGTCGGGGGAATATAAACTGGAATCCGGGCAGATAGACACATACAGTCCAAATATAGAGTGGGGATAAAAAACTATTTCTTGATCTAAGGGTCCGTAAATGAATTTCATCCCTTAATTATACAAATCCAATGAAAAAATTCTGAATTCCCCATTTGGGGATTTGAGGGTCCGTGGACTTCCCAGAAGATGCGAAATTTCATTTCGAAGTTGGCAAAACAGACAGACGGACACTTTGCATTTATATATGGGTCATTCCATGCCAAATCGACAAATTTTTTTCCTGACCCCCAGTCTCGTACTTTACTGAAAAAAAAAACCATTTTTAGTATGATGACATAAAATTTTCGAATAAAATATCATTTTTCAATTTCTAAAGTTTCACGAGAAAGCTGAAAAAATTTCATAAAAAAGTTACATAAAAAATAAACCAAATTTCAAAAAAAAAAAAATATAGAAGCAATCGTCGGCACATCTTGAAATTAAGGGAGATAATTGTAGAATTAGTTGAAGTTTTTTTTGAGTTAAAAAAAATAAAAAAAAAAATGGTCGATTTAAAATTAGGGTTTTTATCAAAAAAACTGAAATATTTCATATATCCGGGCTCCTGAAATAATTTTTGTATTTTTTTCTGAAAACTACATTAAAAAACAAAATTTTTATAGCGTTGCGGGGTTCCGAAATATCAATTTTAAAATAAGTTATAGTTATTTGAAAAAAAAGAGCAGTTTTTTTCAAAAATCCATAACTTTTTTTTAGTTGGATAAAAAAATTTGAAAAAATTCTCAAAAATGTCTTTTAAGAGGTAGAAAAAAGATAGGAAAAAAAAAATTTGTCGATTTGGCATGGAATGACCCATATGTAGGTGATGAATAGAAAGAAATTGGAGGAGATAATCAAATCGCCGGCAAAGATAATATTCTCGATTGGTGTTGAATGCCTCCGACAACATCTACTTGTTATCAATTGCCAAAAATCCAGCATTTGACCTTAACGATTTCTTATTTGCAATCCCTTTTCTGTTTAATATTTCACTTAGTATAGGCCAGTTGATTTATTCATTTCTTGGATGTTCGCATTCAAATAGATAAATGTGCGTTTTAATACGATTCCTCGTCTCATTGGGAAATAATATAATCGGAAGGTTTTCTCGCAACTCCCTTTGAATAGTGATTATTACTCTCTAAACGTATTGTGTTTCTGTCTATTCTATACGCTTATTTTCGTTTTAAAATTTGCAACTCAACCTGCCCCCTGGGGCTTTTGTCTCTGCTCCATTATATTTAAACTAGTTGCGCAGCCGTTCTACGGTGGACTAGCCTTTTTAAAGGGACCTTTTCCTTTCTCACCTTAAAATCAGCTGATAATTAATTTTATTTAGTAAGGAAGAAAGAAAAGGGCGTTTGCAGCTAAGTTTATTTCGTTTATTAATCACTTCAAGCCGACGTTTCGGTCAGATATACGACTGATGATGGTCGTATATCTGACCGAAACGTCGGCTTGATGTGATTAATAAAGGAAATAAACTTACAATCGCTCTTTTCTTTCTTCCTTACTACAAGATCTACTCACCTATCCACCTCACTCTAATATAATATAATTTTATTTATTAACGCCCCCACCCTGGTCTTTTCTTAATCATGTGCAGCAATTTTTTGAAATTTATTAAATTGATATTATTTTGTTTTATATACTGTAGACTATTAATATTTTATAAATACCTTCCCAGATGAGGATTAAACAAGATAATGATAATTATTATTATTTGAAATTCCTACCGGGGCCCTCTTTATACGCCGGAGGTGCTTTCGTGTACGAAGACACACACCTCAAACCCAAACGGCCTCTGGCCGTAGCCATCTACCGGCAGCCAGTGAAGTTACATCGTTTCCTATCTCTAACTCCTCCTCCTGCGTTCGTTTCTAGCTAGTGAACTAATCCTTATTTCTGGTTCCTTTTATCCAACCTCTTCTATACAAGAAAGGATAACGTTATCATATATGGACCCTGTTATGCATTAGTGTGTCAAGCGCCAAAAAAAATTCAAAATTGAGTTAAGCACGGAATATTGTTTCAAATGCTATAATTAATACTACTGGGGGGGCGTTCCACACGCTGATTGCTTGGGGTCACCAATCCCGAGCTTTCGCCGCTTAACCGCAACGATTGAGGTGACTGTTGTTTTTCTCCGTTCCCAGACGGGGGTTGATCCCAAGAATTCTTAAAAGAGAAGGGATTTCCTACCCCTAATCTGAATTAATTCTAGCCTAAAGCCACCTCCTATTAAAAAAGAATTTCATGAAAATGTTGACATGCAAAGAACAGAAGTGCTGCCATTCCTAGCTAGGGTAGCTCGTGGTCGCCATCCACGTACTCACAAAATGTGGGCTTAATTATTATTCTACAATTAATTTTATATCAGGAATGAAAGTTGGAAGAAAAATGCAGCCAGAATTTTTTCTTTAAAAATATATTTCAACAGCTGACGTTTCGGCTTTGGCCAAAGCCATCCTCGGAGCTATAAACAATGAAACGAAATATTTCTTTTTTTTTTTTACAAATATTGCTTAACAATCACAGTGGCGTAGCGAGCTTAACTCGCGCCCGGGGCACAATACCTTTTGAGCGCCCCCCCCCCCCCCATTCGAAAACCATATAATATTATATGTAAAATATACAAAATTATTATATTACACTGGCACCAAATTGAAAATATATTTTCCAAAAATCAATTATAATCAAAATAAAAATTATCCAGCAATTTTTTGTTTTGCGGGCCATTTGGCGCCCCTTTGTGGGCAGCGCCCGGGGCATGATAACCCCCCTTGCTCCCCCCCTCGCTACGCCACTGAACAATCATTTTTTCATTCCTGATACAAATTCCACCAGCCATAAAATACCCTTATACTAATTAATTTTATATAAATTAAATTTTTATGAATTACCATATTACTTATAGAGAACTAAAGTAATACACGTTGAGTATTTCCAATTCTCCTTTTTGTGTTTATTTATTTCTATAGTTTATTTTTTTTACTTTCTCTTACCTATGTATATATGTAATATATATATAGAGAGAAAGTATTGGTTCATGTCAAAAATTCGATGTCGAGATTTTGATGGATCTTCACGTTTTGAGGTCCCCTGAATCCAAAAAAGTGGTTTTCGCGACATGGTCTGTCTGTGTGTGTGTCTGTGTGTCTGTGTGTGTGTCTGTGTGTGTGTGTTCAATTTTAAGCATGAAGGAATTGAGCTACGAGGTTGAAATTTTATATTTAAGTTAAACACCTCCGGGACCGGAAAAATAAGCTTTTAATCAAAATCGGCCAAAGAGTACTAGTACTTTACTGATGTACTTTTTCAGTTTTTTTCGATTTTCTCAAAATTCGCTCTAACGATTTTGATTAAAATTCAAAAATCAATTAATTTTTAGATGCTCTTTCAAATGTATATTCTCGTTTTGCCCTCAAAATTGTTTGAAGCACACTTTACTCTTGTGCTTCATAGGAAAGATAGGAGAAATGGTTGCCATGGTGACAAAATATAAATATTTTCCCATACTTATAAATTTTACATCTGAATTCAAATATTCCCTACTGCCGGGAACTAAATGCGTGTCGACACGAAAATCTGGTGTGACAAGCACAGAACACAACTTTCGATTACCGAAGGTAAGAGAAAGTGTGTGCTGTGCGCCAGTCACACCAGATTTTTTTTTTACCGATAGCCAAAGGAATTTGAGAGATTTTTTTCCCTTTGATGCTTTCCTTCTTTTTTTTACTTTCTCGTATAGAGAAAGTTATGTAATCGTAAAAAAATTCGACTTCGAGATTTTGATGTTTCTCCACGTTTTAGACCTCCCTGAGTCCAAAAAAAACATTTTTGGCATTATGTCTGTGTGTGTGTGTGTGTGTGTGTGTGTAAACACGATTGCTTAAAAACCAAAGGAGCTAGATCGATGAAATTTGGTATATGCTCCTTACAATAAAATTGTAGATTTCTATCAACTTTTGGAGTAAATACGTCACTTGGAAGTAGTACTTTACTTAAAAAGTTTTTTCGAAAATTTTGAAATTTTCAATTTTTTTGTTATATTATGATAAAATACTCTATTTTAAAAAGTTTTTATTCTTTGACATTTTTTCGAAAACTGAATAGTTTTTGAAATAATCACAGAAGAAATAGAAAATATTCGTTAATTTTGATAAAAAATCAAAACAAAATCATACAGGTGTCATTAAAAAAAAAGGTAAATATAAACAAATGAATTTGTTTATATTTATTCATTTGTTTCACAAATTCATTTGTTTATATTTACCTTTTTTTTTAATGACACCTGTATGATTTTGTTTTGATTTTTTATCAAAATTAACGAATATTTTCTATTTCTTCTGTGATTATTTCAAAAACTATTCAGTTTTCGAAAAAATGTCAAAGAATAAAAACTTTTTAAAATAGAGTATTTTATCATAATATAACAAAAAAATTGAAAATTTCAAAATTTTTGAAAAAACTTTTTAAGTAAAGTACTACTTCCAAGTGACGTATTTACTCCAAAAGTTGATAGAAATCTACAATTTTATTGTAAGGAGCATATACCAAATTTCATCGATCTAGCTGCTTTGGTTTTTAAGCAATCGTGTTTACACACACACCCAGATTTAATTCCAAAAGAATATACGAGGAAAGTCTCGGGGAAGTCATTCCCCATATTTTTTTTACATAGAATCCATATTTACATCACTTAATTTTTTTTTCAAGTGCAAAACTCCGGAAGAATGCAACTTCGTCATCAGGATACAAATACGTTGACATGCTCAATTTTTGTGGCTCAATTGAGCAGCGAGCGTTAATTAAATTTGTTGTTCCCTTTATTAAAGCACCGAAGGTCTTTGTCGATTTACGATTATTACTCACAGATTAAATCATTCTTTATTTATTATTTTCCGAATCTCAATCCAGTCAGCAGGATCCAGATGCGAGAAACCTTTTTTAGCCCTGACCAAAAAGGATGAAAATAACAACCAATAGAGTCTATTGAATTAGTATTTTTAATTCATAACTACCGTGCAGGGGCCCTTTGAATTAATTTTAATGGAATATAATTCCAATCAAGATTTTTCTCTTATTTTATAAAAAACACTCAAATAATCACTTTAGAAAATGCATGCCCCCCCCCCCCCCCATGCATCTGAAAACGAATTCGTACCTCACCTATACACAGTAGCATATCCAGTTAGGGGCGAATGAGGCTCCCCCCCCCCCCCGCCCCAGGCGCATCAAGCCTTTGGCGCCCCTCGATTCCGCCCTAACGCATCCGGGTTTCCGGCTATTTTTCCCAGAATCTCCAGCTTTTTCCCAAAATCTCCGGCTTTTTTTTTTTGAAATTTATAATAATTCATTTTATGAGTATGTGGCATATGGGCAGCCAAGGCGAAAAATAAAATAAAAATCTATTTTTTGTCGACGTTTCGAGTGCCGATCGCACTCTTCATCAGGACAAAAATGATGTCAAGTTGTCAGGTTAGTTGACATGGCAGTTAGGGTTTGGAAAAAACCGGAAAATTTTGAAAACCGGTTTTTCGGTTTTTTACAAAGGGGAAAACCGGTAAACCGGTTTTAAACCGTTTTTTTTTTAACATCTGAATCTATTTAGAACGCACCTCCATTTTTGGAAGCAAAAAATACATAAATATTTCTCTATACATTTCCTATGGGAGAAATCGTAACTTTAGGAATTAATAACAAAAAATTGTAGGAATTTCGGGACCCGAGTATTTTTCTTGGACTCGCCATACCATAACGTCACCTATAAGACTGCAAAATTTCGTCATTCCAATGGAAAGTTGGTCAAACAAAGCGAGACAGACGGACGGACAGACAGACACTCCGCTATTTTTATATATGGATTAAGATTATTTAAGTATTGAAAGAAAGGGGGAAAAATATAAATAATTTATACTTTTTTTTTTTTTTTTTAAATTTGTTTAAGGTCTTTTTCGGCATCTAAGGCCATTTAGACCCCATCTCTATTTATTTCAAATAGGTAGTCAATTCAAATGATATAAATTTTTTCTCGCTTGGGACGGGAAGCGAACCCGAAACTCCAAGCCACTAGAGGCTAATGTCTTCTCTCTGAGCCATGCGTCACGGGCTAATTTATAATTTGAATACAAGTATTACTGAAGAAAAAATTAAAAAAAAAAAACCAAATTCGGTTTTTCGGGAAAAACTCGGTTTTTGAAAATTAGCAAAAAAACCGGTTTACCGGTTTCGGTTTCCACCGGGGTCCAAACCCTAATGGCAGTGTAGCAACGTTTTTACCAATTTATATTTTCTTGAAAAACTCTCTATACTGTTCCGAGGTTGAAGAAGCCGATTTTCATGGTTTTTTTTTTTCTAAGTAGGCTATAAAGAATTTGACGAGGGTAGTTTTATTTTAAAAACTCATTTAGAATATTTAGAAATTAAAAAATTCTAAATAAATCAACTTTTAAATAATTAAAATTAATGACACGATGGCTTTAAAATTTGTTAATGAAATCATTTCCCTTTCCTCTTGCTGTTTTTCCTTATTTCCCTCAATATTATAATTATTTACTTTGTGTACTTGTTGGGAAAAAAAGGTGATTTCAATGAAGGACAGGGACCTTGTTCTTTATCGTACCGTTCCTGAAAAAAAAATATTTAGGCCATTTTTTAGTTTGAAGGGGGGGGGGGGAGCTAGGAAGATCATTTATTAAGAGAACGATACAAGCCGATTACATGTCTATTACAAAATTAGTTGAGTTGTTGGAATATTGATGAGTTGACTGATTACGTAGCCATTTTTTTACATCTCATTTTTTTTTTTTTTTTTTGTAATAAATTACCGCCTCAGTTGTTACGTTTGATATCAATATTTATTTATTTATTATTGCCAACAAACAAAACTTTCTTTTATGCTATGCATGGCTCAAAGCCAAACGAACCTTCCACGAAATTATTATTATATATTTGTCGCGTGATTCACAAATTAAATAAATAATAAATATAATACGAATAGAGACAATGTAAGAAGATACTGACCCAAGCAGTGGCGGATCCAGAGGTGTTTCTCGGGGGGGGGGTAATCTGGAGTGACTGGTCGCACAGTACACATTTTTTTCTTAATTTCGGTAATTTAAAGGCGCATTCTGTACTTGTTTGCCAGAATATAAATACAAATCAAATTTTTAAGTATTTTTTTTTTAATTTTACATTTAAATACATTTAAAAAAAAAAGTATTTTTTTTTTTTTTTCAAATCTCATGGGGGCAGGGCCGGATCTAGGGGGGGGGGCAGTGGGTGCACGTGCCCCGGGCGGCAGATATCAGGGGGCGGCAAATTTTGCGTCTCTAAAAAAAAGGTAAAATATTTTTTCGGACGGGAAAATTTGGTTCCGCGAAAAAAAAAAAATTTCGCAGAAAAATTTTAAGGAGGGGCGGCAAATTAAATTTTGCCCCCCCCCCTAAAAAATCTCCTAGTTCCGGCCCTGCATGGGGGTAATTACCCCCTTTACCCCCTTGGGCCCTTGTATCCGCCCTTGGACCCAAGTGGATTTTTTTTAATCAAAAACTAGCTAACTCTATTTTTTATTTCTTTAAGAACTATTATTTTCATTTGATTGGTTTTGTTATTGTGTAATTTTTTTAAAATTTATTAGAGGTCGCTACCATTGGTCAAAGTTTTGAGGAAGTTAGACAAAATCGGGAGTTGTAAGAGAATTGATTTGGATGTTGACTTCTTATTTTGGAAAACAGGTTCCTTGAGGAAGGTGTCGTTTCTGTAGGATGATTCCATTTTTTAAAGTTTAATATTGAATGAGCAAGGCGGCATTTTTAGAATTTGTTTATTATTTTTTGTATGGAAGATATGAATTTTTAAAATTTCAAAGTGAACGGTCATATTTAAAGATACTTAAACGAAATAGAGAGAATGAGGCAAAACTTGGAGGGTTGCAAGAGAAGTTGTCCCTTTTTAAATAAGTCATGGATTGCCTTTTCTGAGTCTTTCTTCCAATGCGTAGATCTTCAGCTTCTTCCCCCGGTCTATTTACTACAGTATTTTCATTTAACCTATGTACTAAGCTACGGACTAGTAGTCATTACGGACCTTACTTGCACCTTGATACTCAACTCCAACGTTCGCAGAATTACGCAGTCAGGTTCATCTACCCATACGAACGAGAAATTCGACCTCGATTTTTGATTTTCTTGAGAGGCTCCTCGGCTAGGTTGCCGTATGGCTGCGGTCCCTTGGCGGTGGTTCAGAGAGGATTCATTTCTCTCTTCAAGTGGGGAGTTAAGGCTTGCGCGGATCGTAAATATTTAAGCAATCATAATTTATTTGAGATCAAAACAATTTTGAATCTCTAACTTGGCGCATTCTATAAAAGATTGATAAGCATTGTAGTGTATTTTTGAACAAATAATTTATGTATAATAATACACACCAAATGCATGGGCGTAACTAGAGAATTTGGCTGGGGGGACTATGGGACCAGCCATCCTCACTGGAGGAGGGGCATGGGACCAGCTATCCTCCAGTGGGCCTGGAAAGCCCCATTTTTTCTCATTTTTTCTTGGAGCAGAGAGATTTTTGGGGGGGGTCACGAGCCTTCTGGGTTCATACTCTTAACTTGGGCTGGACGGTAATGGATTTTCATTACCGACCTCGATAATAAAAAAAAAAACGGTTTTTCTCGAAAGTCGGTAAAAATGAACCAAAATTTTTCCCCGTCCGAAAAATATTTTACCTTTTTTTAGAGACGCCAATTTTTTGCCGCCCGCGGAACCAAAGTTTGTCGCCGCGGAACATTTTTTTCGCGGAACCAAAATTTTTCCCCGTCCGAAAAAAATATTTTACCTTTTTTTTGCCAATTTTTTGCCGCCCGCGGAACCGGAATTTGCCGTCGCGGAACCAAAGTTTGCCGCCGCGGAACATTTTTTTCTCGCGGAACCAAAATTTTTTACCGTCCGAAAAAATAAGTTTTTACCGACTTTCGAAAAAAAACCGGTTTTTACCGAATTAGAGGTTCGTTACCGCGTTTTCGGTAAAAAATTTTTACCAGTTTTTACCGGTAAACCGGTTTACCGTCCAGCCCTACTCTTAACTATTTGACTGAGGATGGCTTTATTTCATTAAAACCGAAATTTTTTTTTTTTTTTTTTTTTTTTTTTTTAAAAAAACATTCACACTTTTTTCTCATTCACACTCACATTCACACATTCATTCACACAGTCTTTTCGGCAACTTAGGCCATATAAGACTTTAAACGATATCCGTTAATGATTATTATTATACATATTGGGGTCCAGGCATTTTTATTTAAGTCATTTGGTATCCAAATGCCTTAAATAAAATTATCGGACTGCCTGGGATCCGAACCCGCGACGTTCGGTATAGAAGGTAGACACGCTACCAACTACCCAAGCCCCGCGGGCAAAACCGAAATTGTTTCCTTAACGAGAGAGTTTTTATTATTTCGTGGAGACTGATTACCTGGCTGCACGTTAAAAAAAAAAAAAAAAAAAAAAAATCTTTCAAGTAGTTTGGAGAGTTGATGCGTTTCAAAGGAAAAGTTAAAATTAAAACACATAATTATTATTCTATAATTAAACCAATGATGAGATCAGATCTGAAGGATTCAACGGGAGACACAGCAGCCACGGGATTAAATAAAAAACTTTAAAAATATATCTAATTGTATTTTTGTTTGTTAATATCATCGGTTCTGAAGAAGGTCGAGATCAGTGACCGAAACGTTGACAATTGAAAAATTAAATAAATCTCCTGGCTGCTACGTTTTCCGTCTCCTGATTTTATAATTTATCATATAAATATTAAATTTAATTTTAGCATTTTGGTATAATATGCAAGTTCAGCTGACAAACACTAGCCTAAAGGGACAGAAAAAAATATTAAATTATAAATTGAACAGCATCGTGTCCTATTTTATCATCTCAAAATTCAAATGCTTCTCTCTCTCTCAAATGAAAGATGCTTTGCTAAAAATAAAATCCAAGTGGATTGTAAAGAGCAAGAAGCTATCGGTGTGCCTTTTATTAAGTATTATTTCGAAAATTTTCCATCCTTTTTTCTATAACCAAAAAAAAAAAAAAAAAGACTAAAAAGTTGTGTAAAGTGGCAACTTCCGCCGTCTGTTTTTTTTAGAAGGGGAAATTTCTTTTTATGTTCTAATGGCACTCAATGCAAATATTTAATTTATCTCATTTTATCGTTATACAAAGGATTAATATATAAAGTAAGAGTTAATCCAAAAGAGATAACATCGAATTAAAGAGGGAATTAGAAATAATAATGTCTATCTTTCAAGGTTTCAGCTATTCGAAACCAGACTAAAAAAATGTGTGTACATTAGAGAAGAAATAATTGCCATGATATTGAATTCTAGGCTTCTGATGTAAACAATTTGACTAAGTGCCGGTTGCTTCACTTTTAATCAACTAGCAAACTTATCCGACCGATAGCAAATCACCGAGATAGTAAACAAGAACACGCTTAACCTTCGAGTCCAATGTAATTCATTAAAAAAACGGATATATTATTATTATTATCTAATACCTACATTTTATGAAGAAAAAAAATTAACATCAATCCACCTTGACCTCGTCGGGAATCCCTGAGATAGTGGCGGATAGCAAAGATTTTCAAGAAATTAACGCTCCATTAAAAATAAATTATAAAACGAGAATGTACAATAAAAATGAGGGCATTTCTACTCTCTTCT